>WYDI02028244.1:0-29831 GCA_009867235.2 Psittacus erithacus | reverse complement strand
CGTGCTTCGCGGATGGGGCTCCGGGCGCCCCCCTCCCCCCCCGCGGCCGCGTGGGGTTGTTTACAGCACAAGGGTGCGGGGGGGGGGGGGGGGGGGGGGGGGGGGGGAGGACACATGAGGGGACAGCCCCCAAACGCCAGAAACACATTTAAAACTCTTTAGCCTAAAATATCTACGTATTAAACCCCCAAGAAAAGCAGCACCAAAGCTGTGAGCTCTCCAAAGCCCAAGATCAAAGTGCCATCATCTTTTAATGCAACCCTTTTGTTGCAGCAGCAGTCTTAAGAGGGATGAGAGACATCAAAATACAAACTGAGGCAAACTGGCTGTGTGCTGTGTTTTGTTTTAGTCTCTTCTCTCAATGTGGGCCATGAAATAGGTCAGCTCCATTACTGATCAGCCTTCCCACAAATATTTAAACCAAATTGAATTGCACACCCAATACCCATCACAATTACACCCAGCACAATAACTAAATTAGCAATTCAACAAAATAATTGGAAATGCGATTCTCTCTATTCCCCAGCCTCCCCCGGGGCTTTGGCCGATCTATGGGGGGAAAACTCAGCTTTACTAATTCTGCAGCTAATTAGAGACACACTTGTAAATGAAGTTGTTTGTCTGAAAGTTGAAATTCTTTGCCGTTGGAAGGGGGGGGGAAGGATTAACACAGCCCCTCTGTCCCTCCCATCGCACGCATCATTCCCTGATCCACTGCATAGTTGCTGTGCAATGTTTGGCAAAGGTGTAATGCCCGTTTGTGTAGGTACTAATTAGCAGCTGTATCATGAATTAACAGTCTATGGGGTGGATGGTGGTGCGTGAGGTATCTCCCTTGCTGTTAATTGGCAGCATTAGGAAAATTGGATGAGAATCATCCTGGTTACCTGTGCCTCCATGGAGGGCAGAGCTGTGTCATCCCACTGCTGGACATGGGCACGTCACCCCTGGAGCCTCTCTGATGCGTTGCTGCTAAGGGATTACACAGGCTGCACCTCCTCCTGCAGCACACTCCAATCCAGGCGAGGGACCGCTCTGACAGCAGGAATAAAGCCCTGCTCTTAACAGCACCATCAGCAGATGAAACGGGACTCGTGAGCAGGCGCTGCCAGCCCAGGTTCTCCCCATGCAGCCCCTACCCAGGTGGTGACAGGGGACAGCAGGAGAAAAGGCTGCTTAAGCACTGATAAGTGAATTCAAAAGCATGCTTAGTAGGGCTTTGACTCTTATCTCCTCAAACAATGCGAACGAGAAGTTATCAGATTTAGAGTGTTCATATTACCCTTTAACACTGCAGCCAGCTCCCACTCACAAATAGAAAAAAGGGTAAAAAATGGAATGCCCTGGTGCTAGGAGTGTAAAAGACACAGGAGTCAAACAGGGGAGGCACAGCACCGGCAGCACCCAACAACCTGCCAGCAGAGCAAACCAAGAGTAGGGCAGGGCTATGGTGTTCTCTGTTAAACACCCTTAATGCCTGTGCTGACAGTGCTGACAGTGCAAGCAGCGTGAACCCATTCCACCACCACCAACTCTGGTAGCAGCTAATTTACTCCCCTTGATGCCTTTCAGAATGGTGATCATTAAACCATGAGATTTTAATGATGTTGGAAGACCACAGACCTTTGCTGCTGCTGCTGAGAAATCAGTGCAGGTACAGTTCAAGGGGTGGGGACACCAGTGTCTGCTGGGGAGATGGAACTGATGGCAGGGGGGGCATAGAGAGCACAGAACCATTGCCAGGATGTGCCATGGATGATGGTTACACCAAGAGGAGGCCACTGACAGGCACCAGTCTAAACTAAACCAACTGGCTCACTAATGAACATGGGATTACTCACCATATTCCAGAATAGGTAGCTTAAAGATCAGCCCTTCCCTGCAGCCATGGAGCCTTCAGGCCCTTCTCCCCACAGCTCCCTGGATGCTTCACAGAGGGATGAGCTGTGCTGCTGGGCTCTCTGCTGTGCACAAGGTCATCAGTGGGCTCCTGAACACAAAGGACAGCAGAGAGGAGCCAACAGTGACATTTAGTGTGTTTCCGCCTGGCAAATCCTGACCAGAGAGCTGCAGGGGGGGAGAACAGGAGAAATCAATGCACTTCCCTGTGAGCTGCAGCTCCTGCTCCGCTGCGAGAGAGCACCAAGATTTATTCATCCATGATCTGTATGTGTTCCACACAAAGTCAATACCCACCTTGGCACGCATTTATTTTCTAAAGCCAAGAAAAATGCTCCATTCTGCACAGGGCCGGAGCCTGCCCCATGCTGCTGCCGCTCCCTGCATCAATCCAGAGGGGTGAGGACCAGCACCGGGGAGGAACAGGGAAGAGAAAAGCTCTGATGGCTTCTGGAGCCAGCAGCTCCCTCCAGGCTGCCTAAAGACCAGGCAGAGCTCTTGGGAGCAGCAGTTGGAGGAGCTGGGTTTAACAGCATTACCACACTTTATGCCCTGCTTTAAAATAGTAAGTCACAAAAGAAACCCCTTTCCCAAAGGAATAGTTCTGTGAGCAGCCCCTGACATTGTGCTGCAGAGGCTGCTTTGTGCAGGGTGGTGGAACCAGCCAGCCCCATCCCCACACACAGGTGTACCTGTTCTGCTGTTAAAGAGCATTCAAGCCCTCTGTGATTTCACACAGCAACTTGTTCCGGGCAAGTCTCTGCAGCTGAGCTGGGTCTCTCTTGCTGTGGAGGGCTCTTTTCTCTCCATACATCACTGGAGGTGTTAGGAAGCCATTTACTGGAAGCAGGTGACTCCAAGACTTCAATCTGTAACGACGAGGTGCAAAAATGATTAATTAGCATCAGGTCTGCAGACAGCTCTGGGGACAGAGAAAGCCTCTGAGGGAAAAGAAGGACAAACCTGTGCTGCAGCACAGCCCTTTTCAAGCAGAGACAGGAACAGAGGGAAAGGAGCAATCCCCACATGGAGATACAAAGTGGGATCGTCTCCTGTGCATAGGGTCTCACCTGAAGCACAGGTCATGGCTTGGGCTTCCCTCCTTGTGATCTAACCTGCTACATACTTAAAACCAGAATGCACTGTTATTTAAGAACAAAGAACAATTAAAGGGACATCTCATAGCCCAATGCGCGGGGAAAAATCCAACCCAACCTTCCTGTGGGGTTCAGAAATGGTGAACAGACACGTCCACACAACTGCAAGCCTTTACATTCCTAGGCTGTGTGCCGGGTGTCCTCAGAGCCCACAGCATACAGCGATGTGCAAAGCAATGCTGGTCAAGTGACACTGTGCTAGTGGGGCTGGGCCCTTTCCTGCCCTGACCACACTTGGATCATCAGGTCACAATGCATTTTAATTGGATTGCTCAAAAAACACAAAACAAAGCTCAGTTCATGTGGTCACAAGCAATGGCCCCAGTACACACACACGTATGCAGGGATTATTTACGCAAGATAACCTCCAGTGCAGATTGATCACAGCAGGCTGACAGATTCCCCTTACAGGGATTTAATTCCCAGCTTTTACCCTTTGGATATGAACCCCCCACAAGTCCCCTCACATGAGTCCTCTCCTCTGGCCAGTTTTACACCCGCGCTAGCATCCCCCAGCAGCGTGTCATGGTGATGGTGATGGTGAAGACAGGATGGCTCAGAGTCATAATCAGCAGAAATAATTCGGCGCATAGGATCAATGCTGGACTTCACCAGTAAACAGCCCCACATGTACCCCAGTGCTGTGCTCATCACCAGTCAGCAAACGTCCCTGTGTGCAGTGAGAGCTCACTGAGAAACAGTGTGAACAGGGAGCTCTGGCTGCCTGCAAGGGAGAGCACCTTTTCTCTGTTTTAAGGCCATGTTAATTATGTAAATGACATTTAAATCCTCTTGACTCGGTGAAAACTGAAGTCACACATCCCAGATATGCAGCCAGCGACCAGAACAGCACGCTCCAACAATCCCCCCATCTCCCAAATGAAAATCTCTAAGGATTTAATCCAAACGTGGGTGACCTGATTGCGGGGGGGGCTGGTGGTCCCTCTGCTCTGAATTGTGTGTGTCCCCCCTGGCAGAACACTGTACCCAGATTGCAGAATAAAGGTCAGGAATTTCAAAGAGAATAGTTAAAACTGGATTGTCTTTGGGAGGAAGGAGAGTTCATTTTCCAGCCAGAGAGAGGGCGTTCAGCCAAGCTAAACCTCCCTGCTCTCCTTTCCGAGCCTGTGTGATTCAGCAGAAACTGCATCGGATGCTCCTTCAATGGGGTTTTATAGCAACAAACCAGCAGCTGGAGAGACCCTGCTCTGGGTCAGAGGAGCAGCAGTCCGGACCAAGGAGATGTCAGGAGATGGGGCAGTGTCCAGTGCAGGGAGAGGAACCTGCTGCTGTGGTCAATCCCTGCTAATTCTGCTCCGGTTCTTGGGGATTCGAGATTTTCCCAAACAGAGAACGATAAAGCTCCGTCCTGGGGAAAAGAGGAAGGAGAAGGAGGGGCACAAGTTACTTTCCAAGGTCAAAACGGAAGCAAGAGGCTGCAAACCCATCCCCTCCTTAAAATGAAAAGGCCCTGAGTAATTAAAAATGCATTCAACAATCTTCATTAACAAATACAGGCAAAGGGGAGAACTCGCCTAAGAGCAATCACACACACAACACAAGTATGTAAATATTTCAGTGTGGCTGGGTACCGTATCTCCAGAGAATGAGGTTTTTCTCTAAGTTTGCCCTTTACAGACAGGCTCTTCAAGTAAGAAACCAAGATTGAATATTTTAATAGGATGTATGAGCCCACAGAGCCATGAGGATTCAATCACGCATCTACGTGGGACTATAATTCAGCTTTCATACATTTTCTTGGACTTGACGGTACTTGAGAAACAATGAAAATGACCCAGCAACAAGATTCCAATTAAGAGCACCTAGGCAGCAATTCTGGTAACAGGAGCAAGCTTCCCTTTTACAAGAAGAAAGTGGGCTCGTGCTGTATTTATCTTCAACTTTTAGAACCAAAGTAGCCTGAGAAGAGAGATGGGGAAAGGAGAGAGCATGTTTATATATCAGAGAGATCTGGAAATCAAGGGAAAAGCATTGGGAGAGCCTTATTTCCTAAAGTACCAGCCTGGTGTGCCAGGCACACACAAGTGGAGTGACAGTGACAGGGAGGATGGGATTTTTCCTTCAGAACACACTGGTCATCACCACGTTTCTAGAGCAGTAACCAAATGATACATCGCTGTGGGCCAGTGTCTCACTGGTCCATCAGGGCCAGCACCTGGGAAAGCTGCTCCTGGAAAACTGTTAGGACAGGCAGAGAAAAGAGACTTCTCCACTGCTCAAGACTGCGTAAAACATGGCTTCAAAGGATGAAATCCAGACCTGACACAGACACTGTGATTTCGGCAGCTGCCTCAATGGAGACTACAACAGGGACCATCCTTGCTAGGGGCTGCTTTGATGCTTTGCTCCTTCATGGATCAATAAGAGATGGCAACTGGTTTGAAAACTGTCTGCAGACACTTCCACTGCAGAAAGTTACCTGTCAGCCTCGAGCAAAGAGGGAACTTCTGAGTTTTGAACAGTGATGGCAGGAAAACACCAGCCATTAATCCCAGGAAGACAAGGAACCAAGTATCAGCTCTGGCAATGCGGGAGGATGGACAGACACACACAGACCACTGAGACAAGCCACCATTCTCATTTACAGGGCCACATCTCTCCCATTAATTCTCATTTAGGAGCTAATTAACCAATCAGCTGCTCTACCCGCAGCAAAGGAGGCTGTGGTGAGGGACTTGCCCATCTCCTTACATGACAAAATGGTTGCTGCTGTGTTTTGTGTGTAAGGAGTGTGAAACCCCAGCTGGAGCTTCTGTGTTACATTGGGAGCGTGCACAGGGGTTATGGCAAGTTTAACACAAATGCCAAATCAGAACACCTTTAGAAAACAGAGTTAATGCACAAAAAGCTGTAAGTATTGACACTTCAAAGGAAAAAAGAGGAGGGAGAGGAATGCCTTACCCAAACCTGCACCATTTTCCATCTTTCCTGACTATTAACTGATAAATGCAACTCACTTTTGCTGTTTCAACTGAGAAATCAGGTGGCAAGTGGCAATGGGGACAATGTGACTTTAAGGCTGTGAAGGGAAATGCAGAACACTGCTATTTTGTCCTCTGACAATCACAGCCTTCAGCCCGGCTTTGCCAGCTCGGCTCAGACCCCATCATTACAGCAACAACCGCTTCCACTGGCGCTGCGATCGATGCCATTCCCAGGCAGCAGCGGGGTTCACGTGCCAGGAGCAGAGAGGGAATGCTCAAAGTGCTGCTTTGACAGGAGATCATTTCACACTCAGGTGGCCAAAGCTGACAAACCCCATCAGAAGAGGCTGAGCAGCTCGGGCACTTCCAGGGAAACATCCCAGTATCATTCCTGCTCCCCTCCAGAGGAGGATCCACTCCCACAGGATTCAGGCTTCTCCTTCCCCACACCCTGGTGCCAGTGAGCAACAGAAACAACTTCTGTTTTGCCCACAAGCTTCACTTACAGATACCAAGCTTCAAACCTTCCTCACTGCTTGCCAAGCACACCTCAAAGGCATTCTGCAGCATTCCAAGGGGAATTCCTCCCAAACATCACCTCCACTGCACAGAGGGGCTCCTGCCTGCAATTTCTCTACATACACCCTTCTCTTACACATCCCAGGAAGTTCAAATACAGTGGGCACATTGTGGGGAACCCCACAGAAACCAACCAAAGAAACAAGAGGTTTGGTGCTTTCCTTGTGAGCTGGCAAAAGCCAAAAGCAATGTTTCTTTGCAGCTCACCCTGGCCTTTCCCAGGGGTGGAGAACCAGTCCCCTCTGTTTTGTCTTCGTTTTTGGGTTCCTGATAGCCTCCTGATGGGTACAAGAGTTCAGGGATCACTGCAGCATTTGCTCCAACCCTACAGATTTTATATAAACGGCCATTTTTCAAGCAAGCAGGGCCCAGGGAGACTTCAAGCAAGAATTTATCTTCACCAGCAGAGAAATGCTGCCAGCACTGAGTGAATCTGACATTCACACCCTGGGTTTCATGGGTGCAAAGGGAGGCTGCACCCACAGCCACAGGCAGGGAGCCCTGCAGCTCACAGTACCCTACAGCCTCAGCCTCCTGGGCAGGATGCTGGTAACCTCTTAAGTCAAAATCCAAGCGGAGCTGTTTGGATAATAACACTGCATGGGCAGACACTGTCAAAGAGTGGCAGGAGAAGGAGGGGAATCAGGTAACCCCTGAAACAGAACTAATATTTCACCCTGAATGGAAAAAAACCCAACCCACAATCTTTCTTCCCCCTCTTATCATCATCTGGGCTACCTTCCTTTTACAGCATCTCCCCTCAGCAGGATTTAACCATGCAGAGAGTAAAACTCATCAATCCTCCAGGTTTAACCTTGTCTCTGTTTCAATTCACCAGGGTAAGTGTGGATTTTAATACTTTCAGCCCCCTTAAGGCTATGCATAATGAACCTGGATTTTGGTTAAAAAATACAAAAATCCTCTCCTCCACCCACATACATTAAACCCCAGACTTGAACTGAAGCAACCCACCCTGCTGCAAGCCCGCTACCTCTGGGTAAAGGAAAGGGGACTTCAGCACAAGGAGGTGCTGGTCTTAGCAATGTGCTGAGGAGTAACCTATGCGAGTAATTAACAGCACTTACACCTCAGGTAGAGACTGTGGAAGAAGCAGGTCGATACAGGGGTCTTCCTTGAATTAAAATTTAACTTACCCTTTATTGCAACCTACAAAAGCAAGTAATGAGCACTAACATTTTTATTTCTTTTAAACTGTCATTTAGGCTGTAGAGGGGATAATTACCTATTTCCACTGTAGTAAGGTTTTATCACCCTTAGTGAGGCATTTTCTAATTTAATATTTTTACTATATTATCATAAAACCTGTTTCTGGAAAAAATGATCAGGAACCACACAGCCATTTGCCATAAAACATGTGTGTGTAAGTACCTTGCCTTCATTATTTATGCATTTCTTCAGAGCTGGCTCCAAGGGCTGAGGACAGCACATGGGCTGGATGCTCTGAGAGCCTTGTGCTCAAGTACTCCCCCTTTTCCCAGCTCCAGGGCTCACTCCATGGGCACTCAGCACCTAGAAAGTTTGCACAGCCCTTTCACAATGCACCAGCAGCCTAAGACAAAAGGTGTGTGTGAGGGAGGTGCTTCATTCTGCACCCTGCGCTGTACAAATAATACTGGTTTTGGTGCTATTTCCACCTTGGCTGTGTGAGAAGAGCATGGAAGGGATGTCCCTGCACTCCAGCCATGCTGTGGACCCCAGGGAGGGCATTCCCCACACAACCCCCAAGCCAGCAGCTCGACTGTCTTCCCATTCACAGCTCTAACACTTACACAGCCCTTGGCACGGTAACTGCAACGCTCTGGGCTGTGGGGAACCCCTCATGTGCGCTCTGCAGACAAAGGATGTGCCTGTGCTGGGAAGAGGTGCCAAGGCCCAGCTCAGCATCACTCCACGGCACTGCAGAGATGCCAACCAGCTCCCCACCATTCAACCTGATGGATTTCATGTCGACAACATGACTTTAAAAAGTCAAATGAAAGGAGCAGCCACTTCAGACAGTATCAGTGGTGTACAAGTGACCGATGGACCTTACCACCCTCCAATCCTAGCTATTGCTACTACACACATTATTTAGGCAAAATCCTTGGAACAGACAGCAAGGAAACACACACACACCAAGGGCCAGAGGGCCCTGGGTGAATATTAATAGCAACAGCACCTTTGATGAAGCTATGAATCATCAAAATATACATCATTAAAACTGTTAGCAGCTCCTTTGCCCACCTGCAGCAGCACCATTCCACCAAATATACAACAGGGAAAACAAACACGTAAGTGCACATGGAAGGGGAGAATGGCTGATGCTGGGCTAGTCCAGGTAATTATAGCCAGGTTACTTCTTGGGTTTAAATACAGCTGTGTAAACCAGTAGAAGAACAATATTAAGGAGGAAAATTCCTTTTCTGGTGGGTTTTTTTCCACAACATTACTGCCTGAGTCACAGCTGTGCTGTTATACTAAAAATGCCCTCCAGCAGATTTCTGTACCTTTCCCCATGTACCTTTTACTTCTTCCAGGCCAAAAATTAAAGAGGGTAATTTAGAGTATGCCACAAGCAATACTGAACTGTACCTACCCCATTCCTATTGACACCCTCCACTGGGAACAATGAGTTTTTAATTCACAAAAGATAGAAAGGTAGAACACGAACCCCTCTGAAGAAAGGGGGGATGAAAAACACACCCCCTAGACGAAACTGAAGCTGGCTGTGGATCACTTCCTTGGAAAACTTTCTGTCCGTATCCTGAGAAATCTTTTAGGCAGTGGTATGAAATGCAGATGATCGGGTGCCCAGCAAGCAGAGCAGGTACCCAGGAAGATAAAACAAGTGGAAGCCCCTTATTTCCCAATTTCTAGTCAAAAAGCACTACCCTACATCAGCATGAGTGGGGTGTAGATCTGGCTCCATATCCACACACCTTCCAACACGCATTCCCTGCTCCTCTATTTCCCCAGCAACAAACCCATGGTACGGTTGATGATGCAGAGCAAAACAAGCAGCAGCAATCACAGAAGGAGAATTAAAACACCCTTGCCTTTGAGAGCGAGGGGGCCTGATTGGCAGAGCCGAGCGTTATGCGCGGCATCCGGCCATGGTATCCATATCCGTGTCCAGCGGCAGCGCAGTGACACGATGCTGGCCAGGATGCAGGCCCACGAGATGGCACTCTCTCACTCGCTTCCCAGCACGGCCCAAACCCAGAGTGTGCAACTCCAGCTATAAATTACCCAGCCAGACGGCTCTCATCACCGTGCCCGGCGCTTGAAGGAGATCCAGAAAGGTCTGCCACAATTCCCTCTCGCTCAGGCAGGTCGGGATTGGGTCCTCCAAGTCTGTGCAAATGCTTTTAGCCCCACGGCTTTAAATTAAGACAGGTGACATGTGACCTCTGGTTTGTCTCCTGAGAGCAGGCACAAGATTTATAAATACTTCAGAAAGCTGGTTCCTGCCCTAAACAAAGGGACTCTGCACACTTTGTGAGGCTGCATCCGGGAACGGAGCAGGGAGGAGAGGATGGAGGTGCTGCTCCACCTCAAACTTAACCAGACCCAAGGTTCAGACTTGCCATCTCTGTCACTAATTCCACACACTTCTCCCTTAAACCAGCACACAGCCATCTGCTTACTGACCAGCCCTGAGCCTGGGACCTCTCCCGTCCTCATTTTGATCCTAACAGCATTCAGCATTCGCATTTTCATCTCAGCTTTCACAGCACAAAGTGTAATAGGAGTGGACAAGTGGCTGCAGAAGCAGCAAAACATGAGGACATGCAGAAGGCTCTGGCCTGCTCCTCTGGCAAGCCTTCCAGCAGCATTCATTTCCCCATGAAATCCATAAAATGCTGCCTTCCCACTCTTTGTTTTTAGATGGGTATTTGAGCAGAGCAGCCACTGTAATGCTGCATGCAAAGTGCCCTGCGCAGACGTGCACACAGGCGCACGGAGGGGACCATTCTTTGTGTACCTTAACATCCCATATTCCTAGGATGATTTCCCTCTTTCACAGCTTGCCTGTTTTATAACAGATTTGATGCAGGAGAAGACAAATTGTCTCACAAAGGGAGGATGACAAATCATCTTGCAGCTCTTAACAGGTTATTTTTTGTCCCCTTTAAAAAGGAAATTTCCATAGCAGAGGCGCCTGTCATCTTACATGGGATGTCAAACATCAAATGTTGGGACACGATGATTTCAGCCCACTGGCACTAGCCAGGGTCACGTATCCCACTTCACTACTGCAGCCTCAAAACATACAACAGCTCCTCATTCAAATACCAGCCTTTCTAACAACTGTGGTTAAAAGCAATATGGGATCCTTAACTACATCTACATGAGCTGACTTCTAAGGCAAAGCCAAAGGTTAAGGGCGTAAAATCCATGAAACAATGATACACTAAGGGGAGAATGATACCAAGGCCATGATGCCTCAGGACCTACCGTCAAGCCAAGCAGGCTGAGTATCACAGGACAACAGTGGGTTTTTCTTGGTTCCCAGCAGAGCTCAGGTCTAAGGCTCCGTCCCTCCCTGCACCAAGTCCCTGAGCAAACTCAGGCTGTGCAGCAGGCTACACATCACCTCCTCAAGAGAGCCCATACATCCTCCAAGGGGGTCCCTGCCATTCCAGGGGGCTCTTCCAGAGGCCACAGTGCCCAGGCAGGAAGCTCACCCTCATACCCACAGCCTCATGCCAGGAACAACAGCTTCCCCTGAAACATCAGAGCACTCAGAAATCGCCCTCCACGTTAGCACTACTCCCTTTGTTTCCCAAAACAAAGCCAATACAAAGCAGGGTAACCCATTATCCAGGCTGTGTCTACATACACTTAGAATAATTCTTCTCCACCAGCACGGTCACAGAAGCTGCTGGTTTAGTTGTTCCAGAAATAACAGCTTTGCTTCCTTTCAGGGACTTCTGTCGTGGTGAATGTACTGGATTGACAATCCCAGAGCCCAAATTCCTCCATTAATCTAGTCTCATGGTGTTTTAATACCCAAAGTACAAAGTGAGCTAAGTTCAAGGCTGGTATCTCACCAACCTTTCCTTTTTTTTTAATATTAAACTCTTATATCATATAAATAAACTAATCTTTTAATACCAGGATTGCCTACTACATACCCCCCTCTGCTTGGAGAAAGACACACTGTGACAAAGCAACTGCACTAAGTCCAAGAGTGAGAATGCTGATGGGGAAAATACACAACATCCTGCCTGAATCCAAGGGAAATGCTCTAATCCAAACCTTGCTGGCAGCTATATAACCTGTGTCTTAACTCAGCTTCCCAGCAGGCACTGCTCTGCTCGAGCAAGAACAAGAGTGGGCTGGATGCTTCTCTACCAAGCATGACCTGAGGCCGAAGGGATGGCCCCTGTGGATTCAGGGGCTTAAGACCTTGCACTTGGCTGTGGGATTTCAGGCAGTGATTCCTGAAACACAAAACCTACTACAAAAGGTGTGGAGAGACAAGGCATGGGCAGTACATGGGAGCTGGAAGAAGGGAGCCGCAACAATGGCACACAGTCTAGTCTTGAAGCCCCAGTTGCCTGGGGTTCCCACAAAGCAGAGGCAATAAGGTAAGTGCCACCACAGGCAAACAGGCTATCTGGCCAAGCTACACCACCAGCTCATGGTGTATGATCAATGCTGCCTGAGGGCAGGGACCAGTTCACGAACTGGTGACAATCACAGTGTGAAGAGGTCTGAAGAGCAGGGGAGATTTCCCCAGCTCCTGGAAGGGCTTCACATTGTGGTAGAAATGCACGGTCTGACACAGTCCCATTACAGCCAACTTCTTCCCTCTAATTTGGCTCATAAGAGATGCAAAGTCCTCCTCCATAATGGAAACCCATTTGCTGAGGCGAAAAGCAACCTCACTAAAAGCTTGATATATTCTCACCCCCCCCCGCCCCTTACCCAGTTATAAATCCTGTCCTGAATTCCAGCTTGCACTTGAGAACACGTCTCTTTTGTCCTGCCTGACTTTACTGCAGAAAAGCCTCCTTTTCCCTCCCATTCCTGCACTGGTGCCATCTTTAATGATGATGTATGGGTGTCCTTTTCCTCGGCGGTGCTGTGGGGAGGGGGTCAAACATGTGACACCGCCAGCATGTGTATCAACAGCAAATTATAAACCGTGTCAATCCAAGTTAATGCAAAGCTGTAATCCTCTTTAACAAGAGATCAAATCAGTGCCATGAGTTATGTTCATTCTGTAATCTGATAAGAAATAGAGTGAGCCTCTAATAAAAGAGTAATGAGAGCCCTTAATGATGCTGTTAAAAGGTAGCGCCAGTTAAAATATTGCTGTTGTTCCAGCTGATTAGATCACTGTTGCATATTTGCACAATCTTGTTTTACCTGTCAGGATAACCTGAGTCCTCGTGGGAGATAAAGGTGCTTGGACCAAACATTTGTGTCCTTAAAGGGTGCCTCTCCTGCAAGTTACTGTCCTCCAGAGGTGAAATAATGATGTTCACCCCAACCCAGCAGTAATTCGATATTATACTTTTTAAAGTGTCTGTGTTTAGTCTCTGTTTCACACACAGGTACAGTGCAGAGATCTGAGGGTCTATATAGCAAAGCTGACAGAGAGGCAGAACAAAACCAAAACCCACACACAGCTCATCCCAGGAACAGAGACTTTACCTGACCTTGTGACAGCCAGGCTGCTCACAGGGTGCACTCTTGCAGATACAGCAGCCCTGTGCGTGCTGAAAAGATGTTCTATGTGGGCCTTCAGTGGGAATCTCTACCCTCAGCTTGCCCACAAAGAAATACATCTACCCAACACAGGAGCTGTGAATGCACAGATATCTGATCCCCTAAAAACATGAGGCTGTTCAGAGCTGGGTCAGCTAAAGGCTCACAAGATCTGGTTCAACTACAGCTCTAGCTCAGACCTGCCGTGTCACCTTTGCAAGTCACTGAGGCTCCTGACTCATGGATTTCTGGATGCAAATACCTCTGGAGGTATGGGCTATGATTGATCTGTGCCTCATTTCCCAAAGCGTAAACCAGAGAAAGCTGGAATCTTCCCAACTCTGCTGCACATGGTGATGCTGAAGGATGATTGTGTTAAAGATTACACCAGACCCTGGAGCAATGGGATCAGTGAAGTACATAGGTCACGAAGATGGGAAAAAAGGATTTCGAGGGAAGCCAAGCACATGATGCCACCCTCAAACTCAGGTGGAATCACCACCAATGAGAGATCAACCCTGTTTTAAACCTGGGTAACTCCTGCCCAAGACACCAACCCTCTCCTCTGGACAATCACCACAGTGCACTTACACTCAAGCCTTTGCCTCCAGGTTCCTTGTCTAAGAGCAGGTCCATTTACGTAGTGATGACCTTGGCCCAATTACAAAAACCTTGGCCCAAGAGCACAATAACTGCATTTAAGTCTATAAACATACACCCTGAGATAGCCATAAAAATCAGTTTCTAGTGCATGTTTTAAAATACTACCAAAGAGGGGTTAAAACAGAGGAGGACTCGAGGCCACCAGTGTCCCACACATTACAACATAATATATGTGAGCACAAGGTTAAACAGCCATGCCCATGTGTAGGGTGCATGAAAAACTAGCAAGTGGAAGATTAACTGCCTGCACAAATGCTATTATTCCAACCAGCAGCAAGAATAAGAAAGAACGTGGCAGTGATGTTGACAAAGGCAGTTATTATACTTGGACATTTCCCTTCTCAAATTCAGGCTGTAAACCCATTCTGGAGCGACTGTTCATCCTCTTCTCCATGCAGTGATCAGGCTGCTTCTCCTCACACCTATCTGCTCTTTGTTTCTCCAGCCAGCAGCAGTGGGAAGTGATAAACTTGATGTGCTAGATCCTGGGTATCCCACAGCTGTGACACCACTACACAGGTACCTTCAGGTGAGTGCTGGTGGTTCACTGCACTATTTTAAGGACTCTTTGCACAGCCAGAGTAGTGTAAAATGGCTTCAGTGTACAGGAGAATCAGGCCTCAAATGTATTTCTAGGCTGTGTTAGCAGATTAAATACACAGAAAACAGCAAGGTATTATAGTGATACACAGACTCATGCCTTGAAAAGCACATGCAGCAAGCAAAGCAAGACAACAGTCACAGATGACTCCCTTCTGCTTTTGCCCCAGTGACAAACGGCTTGTGCATTCATCAGGAGGTGCGAGGACTTGGCACAGCCAAGGAAGAACCAGAACTACACCATTCTACGCTAGCCCCACAGCTTCTGCCTACCCACATCTGCATCAGCATTTACTGGCACTTCCCAGGAATCTACCTTCACTCAAGAGCAATGTTCTGCCAGCTCCATTTCTACAGCCCTTTTCTATATGCAGCTCACTGACACACTAAAACTTCTCACACCATAACAGAGAACCCCGTTGTTCGGATGTGGATGCATTTTGGGGTCATGCTTTTACAGTGCCTGACCAGAAAAAGAAAGGAAATGGCTCAGAGCATGATCACATCCTGTGAAGTGTATATCTGCATTTCCAAACTAGTAATTCACACTTGCAAACAGTAAAATTACCTTTTTCTGTCACAAAGCAAGCTGTTCTCATTATTGCTTCCCTCTCATGCGTACAGGCCTGGTCCTTTCTTTTTAATTCACCTGCAGTTTAAAGCAGATGTTGAATTCTTCATGCCTTGTCCGTACACTGTGCTGCTACAGAGGTATTACGGCCCATGGCAAGTGCAGAGACATTTTAAACAGAGATGTGAAATGACCCCTAGAGAGTGGCTGTGATTTAAAGAATGACTGATAGCTGCAAGTATCTTCATTTTGGGAGAGTTGAACCAAACACCTATAGAGGCTTCATTTCAGACACTGGACACTCCAGGATTCTGAATGTGTTTTATGTCTGGATGCAAACACAAACCGTATAAAGCAGGGAGGAAAGGAAGGAAGCTAAAGCTAAGTAACACCGAGGTTTTCCCTGTGCAGAGCAAGACTACCCAAATGTGGAACTGCTGCTGCAAAGAGAAGGCAAGAACCTGTTCCTAACAGACCTAAATTACAGCAGAGGGAAATTTAAGATCAACATTAGTATTAAGCATGTTAAAACACATCATGCAGAGAGGAAGCTGCAGAGAAACTGCATAAGGAAGACTGTAATGCCTGCAATAGCAAAGGTAAAGCATGTTCTTTGTGTTACAGGTAAGCAGCAGGCATTTGGCCACACAGTGAGGGAAGCTTAGGCTTTTATTTGTGTACCTAAAATTAAAGCTTTCCTACATAGGTTAAAAAATTAAATACTACTATTACTAAACCACTGTTTCTTACAGGCACTTCTCAACAGCAGAGCTCTGCTGCACATAAGAGGAATCAGAGCCTCAGAAACAGAGCGACCTGCTCAAGGTCATTCACAAAGCCACCAGCAGAACTAGAAACAGAACCTGCCCACTTGATTTCAGCATTGCGCCTTCCAGGTCCAGGGTTTGCTTGAAAACCTGATCTTGGCAGAAGGGGTCACAGCTGCCCACAGGATGTGACCCTCAGGCACACTTGCTGGTGTGAGAACACATCAAATGACAGCCTCACTGTAGCTGGATAAACCAGCATCAGGAGATGAGTGACCAAAATGCCATTAAAAGGAAGTATGGCGGGCCTCCAAAGTGACTAATAAACTTAATGTAAGAACTAAGTTCCTGAAGTCAGACAATAAGCAGCAGCAGCTGCTGCCGCCAAAGACTCTATAAAGCATGCAAGCGCTGTAATAACCTGCTCGACGTAGAGAGAACCCCCAGGAGACATTTTCAGTAAACCAAATGTCAACCACTCTGTCCCTACCACAATGATAACTGTGTTGACACAGCAGAACGTAGATGGCATCCTTTTAGCTGTAATAGTTTCTGAGGGTCAGGCAGGCTTCATGCGGTTCGTGGTGGACTCAAGGTGCCTCCTGAGAGGAGTTAAGATAAGGGTTATGAAGATGGCAAGCAGACGAAGTGGAGCTGAGGCCCAAGGAGGCTGTTGTGCACAACTCCACCGTCCCAGCTGCTTCGATGCGCTTCACGTTTGCTGGAGGATTCTGGCTTACAGAATGCATTTTCTATGGAAGTTTTGGAACACAAGTGAATGCAGCGGACTGTGAAGGAGGAGGCAATGTCACCTCTGGGGACAGCAAACATGGTGTAACTACTACATTATTAGGATCAGTCTCACTGGGTTTTTTTCACCTTCTTCTCCCCCTATGCACACCCCATTAACAAGCTAAGTGTGCCTTCATTCTGGGGACAGAGCTACCTGCTTAATCTGCAGGACAGTGCAATATACAGTGTACACAGTGTGTCTAATCTCACAGTGCTCAAGCCACTTTTGTCCCTCTCTTCCTATAATCCAGGTAAGAAAGTGGAAAACCAACCACTTTAAATGGCTGCAGGCACAGCTTTCACCCCACACACGCACCACATTTATTTTCATGGCAAGAGGATTTAGACACTCTTCAGGAATCAGAGCAGTTTTCTCACTTGAAAAAAATAAATAAAGAGTAAAGAACTATGAGAAAGATTCATGACGGAACAGCACAGGTCGTATTATGAACATAAAACATCTTAGTGCCAGCTTACTGGAGAGCTCTCATCCAGAAGCCTGTGCAATACCCCAAAAGGCAACAGCCTAAAACCAGCAGGTATGTGGTTGTCATTTCACAAACAGACAGATGACATCTCTCTCTCTCACAAAGCACAAACATGTTCCACAACCCAGGGGAAAGCTGTTTCTCAAGCTTCCTACATCCATTCACTGGAAAAATTATCCCACCTCCTTCCCACAAAATGCTCGGCATTTCCAGCTTTAGTTTAAAAACGTAATACCAAAGAAATGTGGGTGTAGATGCAGGAGAGCTACCTAGCAACCATGCACAAAACTTCATTGATATTTGCTTTACTAATGAGCACATTAAAACAGTATAGTCTTCCAATAAAATTCCTTGCTCTTTAAATAGATACAAGCACAAGCAACATTTAGGTCTTGAGTGTTTCTTGACTGAACTATTCCAGTTATTAACTGCTCTAAGGAAATGCATACTAAACACATCTAAACCAGTTGCCGTTTCTGTTAGAAGACAAGTTCTCTCTGTAAGTTTTGGTTTTACCTGAAGATATCATATAACCTAGTTGCCTATTTCCAAAATAATTCCCCAAGAGGAGTTTTAAATCAGGAATCAAAATGTAGCTACTGAGATTTATGGAAAGTTCTTGTTTGGTGTCACAGTAATTACAGAGTGAAAGCTCAGCCAGAATGCCTGGGCAGATGTGACCAAGACACCCAGGCTATGATGCCAGTGACAAATGGTTAACTGATAAGAAGAAATGGAGAGGGCGACAGACTGAAGAACAGGTCAATATCATGCTGTCATGAAGCCATTTGAGAAACATAATTAATCTATTACTCACCTGGCATCATCATTCATTGTACAGTGGTCAATAGGTGCCATGAAGCTCACCAGCTTGCTGTGGACATGATACCTGAATAGTGAAGGAAATAAGCAGGCAGCACATTAGTAACTATTAATGAAAAGGAAATGTTGCTGCTTCAATAGAAACATACCAGCCCCTAAGATGCAAAGCACCGGCTTTCCTGGTGGCTGGTACCTAACGAGTCAGTAGTTGTAACTGGCAATTCTCCCTCCTTTTCCTCCTCTTCCTGTCTTATAACATGGGACACAAGAATAATCAGATGATACAATGAACTGAATAGCAAGTAAATCCCTTTTTATCACAGCTAGAAAGAGGACAGACAGCATCCATTAATTGTGTGCAAGTACCTGATCAGGCTCCCAGACAGACAACCCTGAAAACTCAGAGACAGAGAAACAAGAACTTGTTTTCAGCCTTCCCTTCAGCTGGCATCTTAATCACCTTCTGGAGTTTGTGCCCAAAGAGCCCACCGCAGGCAGCAGAAGCATCAGAGCATCAGATCTTCTCGAGCATCCACCTGCTATCACTTTTTTCCTTGCTCTGTTGCATCTAAGGCTCTAAAGGATATCAAAAGCCCCCTCTGCGAGCCATACCCATAGCTGGAAAGTCTGACCCTGAATAACTTATAAATGGAGCATGTAAGAAGAAGCAAAGCAGAAAGACCTGTGCAAAGAAGAGATGTGATACAGTGCTGCATCTGTCTCTGCTCCTGATCCACCACACCATTTCTGCAAGCTGTATTGCACCTTCAGATACTGGCTCCCCTTCCTGCTCTCCACACTGGGCTAGGAAAGGAACCTGCAGTGGATTTCATGACTTATATTCAAGGACTTGGCATAAAATTTAACAGAGGACAGAAAAACTCAGAATGAAAAGGTGGCTTTAAGCCCTAATGTGTACGGGCAGGGGATTCCAAACCAGTGCCTTTTGGTGTACACTACGATGCTGCCTGCCCAGGTCTGAAATGTTTTATACAAGCTGCTGCTATTTTTAGAGCTTGACAAATAGCAGGCAAAAGGATTCACAAGCATTTGCCCAGAATCACCTTTCCACTCTGCCACCTCTGCACTCCCTTCTGTTTGCTTATGCAGGAACATTCCCTCGAGGGGGTTTTTAGCTCACAAGACTATTCAGAATGGCTCTTCAGGCACAGCACACACTCACCCTTACACAAGGGCTTCTCCGCACAATCGAGTCTTTGTCACTGTTAATGGAGGGAACTACCCTGGTCTAACTGTGACGATGGAGTCAGGGGACAGACAGAGCTGTGCAGGGCCAGTTCTGCAACAAACCCTAGGTCAATAGGCAGGACTATCAAATAGTTTACTTATGAGACATTATCAAATGATGGATTCATAGAGATCAAAGCTTATACAGGGACAGCAGAGTGGCAGAGGGACCTGGCAGCTCAGACGAATTCTCTGACATGAGTTTGCCTGCACAGAACTCATTAATGGCATGTTTCTCTAAATCAGCACTTCACAAACCCCAGTCAAGCAGATCTACACTATTTAATTCATTCACAAGAAGACATCCCATGTTGCAACAGCACAGGACCAGGAATCACTGACATGAAAAATAGTGTGCACACATCACTCCTCCATGTCTACTGCAAGAAAAGGCGAGTCCTAGCAAGGGACAGTAGAGCTCCAGGCACTAGGTTTCCTAAGCTCAACTGGAGTTTCTGGATGAGCTCGCTTCCCCTCTTAGTACCCCACTTTCCCTGTCTGTAGAGGGGACAGGTACTCCTGTCAAGTGGAAGATCAGCTGTTTTTCAAAGCACTTGAAGATCCTCAGACCCTAATAAATTAGCACATTTCATCCAAACATGCTCTAATATTGAAGGCTTGCTAAAGGACTGCTTTATTTGCCAAACAGAGAGGAAGAACTATGAAGGAAGAAACAAAAAGGAAGAATTATGGAGACAGGAAACTTAGCATTAATACTTTGTTCTCTAGGATCATCAAGCCCTTCATGAAAACAAATCTAAGCACTGCTGCTCCAGTTTTAGCGAAGGAAAAAGAAGAACAGAGGATAAGTGACCTGCTTGGGGTGACACTGGAGTCTCTCAGTAGAAGAACCAACTTTAGGCTCTAGCGGACTATACTGAAGAGATGCTGGAGCTTAACTGCATGTTAATCCTAAACACAGACAATGGCACTTTTTTCTGTTATTGATGTTTTCCCTGCAGGGTCAGTGCAACTTTTATTTAAAGAAGGCAAAAAAAAAAGGCCCTTAAGATCTAAGAGGCAATTGACCTGGCCAGAGAGCTGATCTCTCAGGAATGCTGAAGCACACAGATTACACACAATGAGAGACTTCCCCATTATTCCTGAAGGTTTACGAGTCTGACTCAGTTGTGTGATGTTGTCAGTAGTTTTGACTGAATCATGAATATATCCAATTATGTGTGATGCTGACAGAAAAGAATATTGATAGTCAATAATTATAGGCTTTTCAGGCCAACAAAGTAGCTCTTCCCTCTTTCAATAAATTATCTTATGACATCTATCTTAAAAATTGCTATGCCAGGCCTGACCCAGACTGACTCCACTGACTTTCTATCAGATGCCATCTAAACTCAGGATTTATAGTTTACTCACAAAAGGATGGTTAATGTTGCAGGTTTGCAGAAAGCGGTGCAGCTTTTCTGCTGCCTCCCTGCCACAGACACCTCCTCCACCACAAATCATGCACTCATGCTAAACTCAGGGAGACTCATGCATCTGCTCTGCAAAGACAGGGAAAAAAAGCCCAACCTATCCTCTCCAGGCTGCTTCCCTTCCCACCCTATCACATGGAAGAGTCTTCCACTGGAAACCTAAGGGGAGAGTTTAACCCAAGTCAGTGATATGACAGTGACTTAGACATTAAAGAGAAATAAGTCACCAAAATCCAGCTGACAGTCAGTGGAAAATAGGCATCTACCTTACCAAAGCTTTTCTATACATCTTCCCCTAGAGCTGCTACCCATGTTTTAATCAGTTAAATCTATATTGCAAAAGAGGTGTTTATTGGCTTTCACTGTGCATTACGGCCCCAAATTGCTTGGGGACATTTGAACACCTCTATCCAGGGTTTTCTGAGACCAGTGACCACTCTTGCCAAGACTAATCTGGCCAGTGCTCACAAGCTGCATACAAACAAGCCCTTATTCTAGGCTCAAAGAACATTAAGATGCCCCAGTGGATATCCCAGAGCAAGACCTCTTGCCCCAAAAGGCACAAATAAGCCTCCCAGTGCACCCCAGAGCCAACCCAGTGCAGTCAGACTTTACTTGGCAAAATCAGAACTGTTTGCTTGCACAAGCTGGCACCCACCTGATTCTCCTCCCTTTACTGGCTTTTCTGTCCACTTTCTTCTTTATTTTGCTTCGTAGCTTCTGGATGGCCAGCCACTGCCTGAGGAATGCAAAAGGACACTTACACAACTAAACAGCCACAAGAAAAATGAGCATTAGGTACCGTGGGGTCTGAGGCGCTTCCTAGCCCTGCTGCCTATTGCATTTACACAAGTGAAAGAGATCAGAACCTCAGGAAAACAAGCGTGAAACTCCAAATGCCTGCGAAGCTGCTTCACTCCACAGGCAGGGCATTTGAACAACGTGCCAAAAAAAGGCAATAAACACTCCGAGAAAGTACTGTCTGATCCTTACCTATACTGAGAAGGGAAAACCCAACTTTTCAGACAGAAGTTCATTAAACCAAAGAAGTTTTCAGTAGGGACAAACTTCTACCAGTTATAAATATTTCTTTACAGGAACGAGCATCATTTTACCTGATTTATACAATGAAAACTCGACATCAGGGGAAAAAATCTAGCAAAATCCAATTACAGCAATCTTAATATAATCTTAATTACTATAATCTATTTTATTGTAAAGTCAGATAAATGTACAATGTAATCACCACTTAAATGTAATTTTGTCTATATCATGTTAAATTATAGTGAAGAGCTTTCCATAATATTCCAGACATACACAAAATAAATTTGACACATTGCACTAAAATTTGGGTAATATTTTACAAGGATAAAAGTTATTTCACCACCACAAAATTTCCTAATGCATTTTCTTTCCCTCCCCATACATATACCCCATAGCACTTCTGCAGTGGAGCACCCTACTCCAGCCATCCTCTGCTTTTCTACTTCTCTAAATTAAAGCCCATGGCTATTTAAATGTATCCTGTTCATTAAGAGGTATTTGGAAGATTCTTTTCTAACTATAGAATTTAACAGAAATAAGAGTTTCCCTGCATGGAATTGTACCTACTTCTGCATCCAGGAAACATTCCCTAATATTGTTTTAACTGGATAGTATCTTTTCTTACAGCAGGGAGAGAGCACACACAGGAATTGCTTTAACTGAGCTCATGACAGAAGGCTTGCTCCTCTAAAACAATGACAAGTGAGAGCTTGTAATGAGAACAGGCCCAATTTCAGCAGCAGGAAGCTGCTTTGTCCAGTTCCCCCTCACTAGGGTCGGTTAAGACACTTCTCTATGGATCACATTTGTAGTTCATGAACCACTGAGAGACAGAAATATCCGATGTCTGGAACAAGCCTTTTACAACTGGAATTATCTTCAGGGGATCAGAGAGAAACCAGAGCAGAGCTCAAAGTCTGGCAAACTTGGAGTCAGTGTGATCCATAACTGAGGAATCTGTTACACAGGATGACTTTCCTGACTGATGTCACACTGGTTTAATTATTTGTTATGCAGTTTCTTACGCCCAGATGATGCTTTCTGCAGTCATTCAAAATTTGACCCTCTACAATGAATGGGACTAGAAACCCACAAGTAGTTCAGGACTGGAATGCAGTGCTGGGGTAAAGCTATTGATGTTACAGACAACTTGCTACTTACCTGCCCATTGCCACCTGGTCATTGGGGTCCACTGAAGTGGTTTTACGTTCTATAAGTTCTCGAAGAAGCTAGAAGAAAGACAACAATCCCATTGAAAAGCACAGAAAACATATGTTTATGTCTTTTGTGACATGCTAATGCAAAGAGGCTCACAGGTTTCTCAAAAGACCTGTATGCCTCATTTCTTGAAACATTTCCTCTGCAGGAAAAAGCTGACGGCGATGCTAAAAGTTTAGGTTACTGTAGATCATCACCCTCATCCAAAAAGGTCCCCAAAGAATATATGACTGGAACATAATACCAAAGGCCACTACAAAGAATTTCTGCTTATAATTTCAGATGGATATAGGAGTAGTATAGAGTAGAGTCCCTAAGGGCACTGCAAAGCTTCCCCTGGGGCTGTCAGATGGCCCAGCTGTTGGGTAACTGCTAGTCCCAGGAGCCCAGAGCAAAGTGCACAATCCCACATAGGGAAATGGGTGACAAGGTTGGAGGGACGTGAGCAGCTGAGCCTCAGCTTGTGTTTTCGAGGCTGGTGCTGTTCCTTGGGCTTTGGAAGGATAAAACAGACCTAAAAGTTCACAATCTGTTGTGTATACAACTCTCATGGGCAAGACATAGAAGGCAGGCAGATCTGCAGCAAGACCTCTGCCCCACACTTTGAGTGGGGAGGGCAGGGGGGAACTGAAACACTTCACCAGACAGAAGTTAAGCATTTCTGGGCAGTAATGCTCGCTCCAAGGAACAGCACAGCAAAATAACTTTTATAGCTGGAGCAGGAACACTCAAGCAGACTCTTCTATTTCTTTTCATGTCCTGAGGGTTGGGGTTTGTATTTTTTGCTTCCTGCAGCCAAAGAATATTGTGAACAGTCTTTCTGGATACTTGACCGGTGCTGTATGTTTATCACCACTCACTGTAAATTGTACATGCTGTGCCTTGGGTATCAGCCAACATATTAACACAGAGAACAGAAATAAACCTTCCAAAACCAAGAGGCACAGACTGCTTTATCGAGGCTGACATTTCACTGACGATGGAAGTTACTGCCACAGCTCAGAACCCAAACCAGACCCTCCTGCAAACCAGAGTCCAGGCAATTCCACATTGATGCTAGAGAAGAAAGGATGACAAGTGCTTTTCCTATGCTGCTCCACTGAGCACAGCTGAGGCCAAAAGCTGTCCCAGGCTCACTGCTGTATGAGAAACTCACTGACTCCTGTGGTTTCTGATCACTTAAGTACTACTGAAGTAAGAGAGGGAAAAGGTCTACACCCCGCAGAAGAAAAATGCCATGAAGGTAGATGGGTATCATTTTAGGAGACTGTATTTATACCTGTCCACATCTTTCCTCTTCTTCATGGTACACATCATATTACCAAAAAAAGAGGGATTCAATCATAGTTAAAAACCTGGTATGACTCTGTTTCTATTTGCTTATTTTTTGAGATTTTGACTGCAGCAATTACATTTAAACATCCCAGGAAGAGAGGCCACTGGTTTATTATCACTAGAAAACAGCAAGCTACTCCTCTGCCCTGTTTATCTGATTGATTCCCAACATCTTTCTGGCACACAATCTATCAGTTTATCTCTCCCACTTCATCACAGTCACTCCTGGCAGCTAAATACAAGATCCAAATCCAGTGTTACACAGACATACGACACAGTAAACCTGTGTAACACCGCCACTCTGTAAACAGCTGCCCTTAAGGCTAAGCAGAAATGGGATCTTGGTTCCTAGTCAATATTCTGTCAAAAGCAAGGTGGGAGGGAGGGTTTTAACAGCAGCAAGAAATGGTGTAGCAGGGGTTTAGTGGTTTCTTCCTGCACCAGCAATACAGTGTGTTTACTGTCCCCTGTTATCTTGCTTCCTTAGCACAATGCACAGCAAAACCCACTGAGCAGTAACAGCAGAGACAAAGGCATAAGAAGACAGTGCACAGACATCCTACACTCTTAGAGAATGAAGTAGCAAGGCATTTTCAGCAGGACTTGGACCCACCAAACCCACAGATGGGTAGACCAAGGAGTGCTGCCATGATCTTACAGCTATGGTCACACTGGTTAGAACAAGATGCATTTTAAGGGCAGGTTCCTCATGCTGTACCTGGGAAGGGGGCAGGATCCTGTTGAACAGAATCATTCTCCTTTTGGCATGGCTGTGTTCCCGTGATAGACCTGAAGGATATGGAGCTGACCCGTGTGCTGCTTAGCAGGAATCCCTATTTGCTGGGGGGCATATCCTCTTCTCTGTGCACAGAATTAGAAGGGAAAAGCTCTGTGCAGCAGTAGGAGGCTAAGCCCTGCACACAGTGGTCTTCTCTGCCCTAACCAAGCCACCAGCCCATCAGCCATTAGCTGAGGCAGTCTGGTTGATCTTGGTGCTGACAGTGAAGCGTTCCTTCAGCACGGAATCAACTGCAGGACTGGGGATGCTGCTGGGGAGAGGAGAGGGAGACAAAGAGGATGGGGGTAAATGAAACAAAGCAGGAACAAGAAGGAAATTAGGAAGCAGAAATAAAAGCTGCGAAGCATCTTATTACATCTAAATAGTGTATGTCTTAAAGCTAAAGTTATAAATCATGCTAACAATGGTTACTACCATAAAAGTGGATGTAGCCAGAGGCTACCACTGAAAAAGTCAGTCTAGACCTGCCTCGCTGCCTGTGGTCTTTAAGAATCTGATTAGTATTTCCACTTTCTAGTTCAGAGTCTTGCACTCAGCCCATGCTCCAGAGCCAGCTCGGGCTCAGGATACAGAGCGAATGATAAATTCATTTACTGAATAAAGCAACACTGTTTTCACAGCACAAGACTTAAAACCCTTCCGAAGTGGTAATATTTCATTAAGCTTGGCGATTCTGGTTAAAATTTATTAGTCAAAACGGAAAACTCTCATCAGACCCCATATATTCCATTAGGAGTGATATATGGTGTCTCCCAATGCCTAATTATTAACTAGGAAGTGTAAGTAAATCACTATCAGCATTAAGCCCTGATGTGTGAAGACAAGAGTCAGGCAATTTCAGCATCAAAAGGCTTTGATTTGAAACGTATCCTTTTTTGCTGTCTTCCCTTCACCTCTTCACATCTTCCCTGAACTTCAAAAGCCTTAAGCTCAGTCTCCCATGTAAGCAAACACAACTGCCTACTGCAATGAAGTGCAAGCACATCCAGCAGCCTGCAGCTCAACCTCAAGCTGCTCCTACCAAAAGCTGGAAGCAGAAGGACAAACCATGTGCAGAGCAGACAATGTAAGCAGAAGAAAGTTGTTAATGTGATTTGTCTTTGGAATGAAGCGCCGATGCCAAAAGCGCGCCTGCACGTACATTTCTGAGCTCAACAAAGCTTTGCTGTTAAACCAATCCAACCAGACTCCAAAACCAGAGACTACCAACTGCACAAGCAAAGGAAAGCACACAGATTGTGTGGTTCGCCAAGGCCCACAAGCCATGTCTGAGGAGGCCCGGAAGTGGGCGGAAACTGACTCTGTCTCCTGTGTCCTGAGCATGTGAGAGAGCTTTAAATCTGCACGCTAGCAGAGAGCAAGGAGTGCTCCCACAAAACATGTCCGAAGGCGAGAGCCCCAGCCGTGGTCAGTGCTCACCCACCTCTGCTGACACCAAAGGCATTGTTAAATTGACACTAGAGCCCACGATGGGTGCATTTCTACAGAATTCACCTTAAAGGACTCCCTCTCTGAGCTGGCTAAAGAGATGCACACAAAGTACATTGCACAAAATTAGAGGGATTTAGAAATGCCATAAGGGTGTTGTTCAAGGGTAATAGAGATTCATTTCTCATTTTAGAGGTCAATTTTCATCTTAGAGGTTAGGTCTCATTTTCATGCGCTATCTATCAGTGTTTCTAATACTACAGTTGCTGACCTTTCTGATTTGCAGACCCCTAAGAATTTCCAGTTGAGACAAAAGAGCTAAATATAGCTGAAATAAGCCCGGTGACAAAAGGCTCCCTCTTTTTAGACCTCACAGATCAATTCAGATTAAAACCTCACAAAAGTTCATCCATAGTATATCACAGGAAGCAGTCGAGTTTACAGAGCTTAGGAATACAATCAGAACAAAAGGAACACTCTGATGTTATTCAGATCTTCACAAAAGCCAGGAAAGGTACAGGTCATTCCTGCCACAGTGCATCAAAGGCACCTGCTCTGCCTTGCAAGTGGCACTGCTGCCTTTGAACTCACCAGCTCAGGTATGAGAAGAGGTGAGCTGCACAACAGAGGAGTCAAAACAAGGCCCATCAGGCTCCCTGTGCTGATAATCATATCAAACAAGGGTCTGACAATGCTCATGTTAAAGCAACTGTGTAGAACAACAGACAAGCAGAACCTCATATAGCTTCTGCCATCTTGGTCATTTGTTAAAGCAGCAGAATCAGACACAGATTCGACTACTTGTGGATTGTGAAACAATGAGAAAAGTGAGAGAAAGACAGACTTCAGCTGCTTACCTTTAACAGAACACTCTGTCACCCCTTGGCTAAAAGATACTCAATTAGTGAGGAACTCCAAAGTATTGGTCAATTGCTTCTGTGGACTTCTCCAGCTGAATGTGTGCTTGTTACTAGAGACAGTAAACAATTACTACGGTGTGAAGGTCTACTAATGGCATTCTACTATCTTTTAATACAGAATCCTTCAGAAGCTCAGACATAATTACCTTCATCCTGCTTCCTAGAGCCACAACATGACATGTCACACCCTGAAGAAATGTGCTGTTGTTAAATCATCTTTTAAAACAGGGTAAAAAGCAGTTCCTTTTTAACAAAATCACTGTAGGAAACAGCAAGGGAGAAGATAAGGACAACTTGTTCAGTCCAAGAAGGAAGACTACAAACCCCAAATGCTTTTCCTCTTTCCTGAACAGAAAGTCAACAAAGTTGTGTTTTAGCAGTATAATTTCAGTACGCTGTTTGTTTGTTTCTCCTTTAGCCTTTGGAGAGATCCATTTTTCCCTCTTTTTTCCATTTATACACCATACAATTAGCTAAACCAGCATCAGTTATGACAAGGTGCTATAGCCCACGACTCACCCAGAACACATTTTACACCAAGTCCTGCCCAGATGTAGAAACAAGCTGTTTCATCTCCTCCTCCAAGCTCGCACCCCATAGGACCATAATATGATTTGGATTTCCAGCAACACCAGAGAAAATTCAGGCTGCAGTTCAAATATTATCTTTAAATCTCTTTGAACCACTTTCTGCCATTATTTATAATGTAAAAACCAGAAATATGAGATGAAACTACTGGACAGTCTCCTTATAGAAAGCATTTTCTCAAAGTTGAGTTTTGTACAGAAGAGGCACCAACATGCATATTTTCTCATAACCCATTAAGAGAAGTTTCAAATCAAGCTTTAAAACGTGTTATTAACCATCTACCCAGCCATTTGAAAGATACATGCCTGTGATAAGAGTATTGTATTGCCATTAACCTGTGGGATGGCTCGAGACATCTCTTCTTCATATAAAACTCTAAATGCATCTCATTAAAGCCACGAGATCAACTGTCCATATTAATCACTCACCAGTTTAATTAAGGTAAACCAGCTTGTCAGAAAGCCACTCTTCTCTCTATTCCTCACCATTATCGACTTTTAATAGTTCACTGCATTAGTAATTACTTGTTTAGGGCATTATCAAATACCTGAGAGAGAAAACCACAGTTTGTGCCCCAGAAACTGCTTTAGGCCAGCTCTTGCCTGGGACATGAGTTAAAATTTATCCCCTCAGGTGAAGCTTTCTAAAATGTCATGCTGTGCTTTAGACACAAATACAACTCAGAAGAGAAACAAACTGAGCTAGAAGCATCTTAAAAGACTCAGGGCTGCAAGTTTGTGGTTACTCTGATTATAGCAGGCAGTTGGGATGCTGAGCTAGGAAAAAGGAAGTTAGTGAGATTTCTTGCTCACTTGCAAAAATCATGCCTGTCACAGACTGTGCAAGAGTGGGCAGGCACACACACTGCCACTTCACAACAGCAAAGCTACGAGTCCTACAATTAAACAACATTTTCTCCAGGATTAACTCCTTCCCTAAGTAATGAGGGTACAGATAAGGAAGGGAAAAAACTCTTCTTGCTATTGATGCTCACCTTGGGAGCAAACCCCAGCTCATTGCAACATATGACAACCCTCTGCGAGCTTCTGGCAACCCTGCCTGGCAAACTGCTGCCATCCCTCTGAAGTCTTCAGTGTTTCCTTGAACGTTCCCCAGCTTGGGCTCCACTCGGCTGCTGAAGTCGTGGTGATCACAGACAACACTGGTGACTGTGGGCTGTTACAGAATGCAATGACGTACAACGTACCCAAAATTAGGGAGAGAAGGGAGCAGGAGAGCAGAGAAAAAAAGGGATTATGTATATTCCTAATTCTTAGGTGTACTTGCTGCCATCAATGATGAACATTTGTTCTGAGAAGAGCGGCTACCAGTGGTACGCTTAGCATATGAACACTAACCTAATTCCTGTTGGGAATAAACCAATTTCCACTCTCTCCTTTACTAGAGGAGTATTTCAACCTAATAATAAAATCTCCACTGTAGCATGTCAGATCGCAGCTCCCTGGTAGCAGGCTGGAATTTTAAGTCTTAATGCTGCAATAGCAGCTGTAATGAATTCTATGTAAACATGACTTGTAAAAATAAAAAGCCTTTTTCTTCCCTTAAAACCACATATGAAGGAGAGTTTAAAAGGAAAGGAAACAGAGTTGAGCCTCTCACTGCTGGCAGGAATGAGGATCGTCTGACACAGTTTCACTATTCCCAGCCAGTGCAACCCAGATGAAAGTATCTCCCTTGCTTTATTCAGCTCATCTTCACAGTACTATTTACCATAGGCCACTGTCGTGGTTTAGGCCTGCCACACAGCCCACTCACTGCCCCCCCACCTCCTCCCTCGGCTCCCAGAGGGATGGG
>WYDI02028243.1:0-18302 GCA_009867235.2 Psittacus erithacus | reverse complement strand
CTGAAAGTTAGAAACACAGTGCTGCACCAGCCACTAAGAAGCAGAAAAATGACTGCTACTGCTGAACCCATGACAGTGTAGCACAATCCTTAGACCATATGTAGCATAATCCTTAGAAGACTACAACAGAGGTTCTGTTTTACCCAGACAGTGATGTTATGCAAAGATTAATGAATAAATGATTTCGAGATGTAACACTGATCACCCAAAATAAAAAAATAGTAAGATTGCACTTTCCTAATGTCTTCCTGTCACTCAATTTTTTAGCATGCAATTTCCAAAGTGGAACTGTTAGGTCTCATGTAACCCTGTCAATTAAATAAAGCTGCATTTAAATTCATACGGACATACAGCAGGCTAGCTTACCTACTGGGCTACTGAAATGAGCAGGTCTGCCTTGTTTATACCAGGTGAGACTTCAGCCATCACAGACATTACAGCTTCATCCACAATTGCTGGGTCTCATGCCCCTTTGCACTTGTCCAACAAACATTTCCAAAACCTCTGGATGAATGCCTGTGTTCCAGAGATGATGACCAATATCACTGTATTTTGCAGAGCTCAAAAGGCAAGCTTCAGGGAATTCAGCTTTTAGCCCTGTCACCTTTCAGAAGGAACACATTCTCCTTTTCTATCCTTTTCAAGAGTCAAGTGTCTCAAAGATGGTGTGCTGTCTCATGACACACACAACACAAAAATGGAGATAAAGCACATAAAACTATGGACTGTATTTTGCAGGGAACACTAACATCTCTCCTCCTCTCTCTAGAATGAAAATCTTGTATGCTACCAATCAGATGATAATATCCAAGGTCCACTGTATTCCCTGGACCACAACCACTCCCATTTTATTTTGATGGATCACATAATACCAGATGAGCCAGATGGAACTACTAAGCTACGTCTCACCTTGGAAAAGCATATTTCAGAGCAGCGTACTGGGTATGGTGGTAAGTAGAATATAGTCATGCTAACTTGAATAATACTCATGTTACAGTTATACTTGTGGGCCTCAACTTTAACAAAAGCAAAACCAATTCTGAAATTGGACAACCATCTACATAGACAAGATCAAGTAAACACATTTGTTATTATGTAAGAGGCAGAACTAAAGTGACTTCTGAAGTTGAGAAAGCTGCTCTTTCAACCAAAAATCCTGAGAATTAGAAAGTAGCCTCATTGTGCTTGCAAACGAAATCTGACTGAACAAGTATCAGTGGAACAATTTTCTGTCAGAAAATGCTGATTCATTTGACAAATATTCCATTGGAACATACTAAATTCAGTGGTATCTTATACACATAAAAGTCATTGATTTAAGCTCATTTATATTCAAGCTCAGCAAAGCTATGTGACTTTGCTGAAGTAAAACACTTTAATAAGGTCATGTAGAATTTCCCTATTTTAAAGAGTACCAAGAAGTTCTTACAAGGGAATTTTTGATATGCTGAATATTCTTTGCAATTAAGGACTTCCCACCTTCCCACCATAAAGTCAGAATCCACACCCCCCACCTCTCCTCCAGCTAAATTTTATCTAACTTTATGGTTAATGAAGAATATCCGAAGCCATAAACATTATCTGGAGAAACCTATAGTCATAGAGGTCACTCTTCAAACTAGAGCATCACCTTATCGAGAAGTGGCACTGCTATGCCATTCACTAAAACAATTAATTTACTTGCCAATCATGTCCTGGCTATAGCTCAGCTCTACCTTATCTCTGCAGTCATCCTACAATAGATACAAATAGTAAGTGGCAATCTGTACACTGCTCTACAAAGGGACCTACAAAGGGAAACATCAAAAAATTGTTTGAACCAAATGCCTTTTATCTTCCAACTGAAAGCAGCATTCATCTGATAATGCTGCCAGTTTGATTGAGCTCTTTTAGGCCAATCTATAGTCACCTTTGGGTTACAGAGTTCAGCATTTACAGTATAAACTATCTAGAAATAAGTGGGTCCCTGTGTGTGGCTAAGCACAGGGATGCCAATGTTGTTTCTTCCCCTGCTGCCATGACATGTTAAATATTTCATTAGCATCTCTTTTAAATGCATAAGATTGTTATTAATAATCACCACATTAGACTGTGCTGAATGAAATTATAAACTGTTTAAGCAGAGTAATAAGAGTTGATAGGAAACACATGCTCTTTATCTGACTCATCTCACCCTAGCTGGTCTACATAGTCAGCCTCTTCAATTTCTTAAATCCTCCTTTTATCAGGCTTTTCTCCCAGATTTCACTACACCTTGCTGCACATGCAAGGCACATGCATTACATCTGGGACAAACTGACAGCTTTTTACTTCTAAATATATCTTAATAATGGTAGCTGCCTTTCTGAAGACTGAACAATCTTATCTTGCACCCTAATGCAGCTCCATTATTCCACTATTGATCACCTTGCGGTAAATAAACAAAAGAAGTCAACAGTGCTATGACATACAGAAGTGCCAGTATCTCTGTTTTGCAGCTGAAGTGTACCGAGTTGAGAATAGAATGGACTGCGTGCCAGGAATCATGTGAGACATTCAAGGCAAATAAGGTGCCTTTGTCCTGAATCTTAGACTAGGACTTTATCTGCTAAGTCATAGTGTTATTTATTCTCTTCCTTTGCTACTTGCTTCTGCAGTTGCCTGCCTTCTGCAGGCTCATGTTCTGGTAGATACCAGGACAGCACATAACAGGAGAAATACTTTCAAAGGGTCAGCAAAACTACAATAGTTTTGTGAAAGCTGTTAACATTTTAAAAATTAAACCATCTGTTTTACAGGAACAGGTAGTATTGAGATTCCTGTGCTTTGCTTACTGGTAAATGGAGGACCAGGCACACTTGAAGTAAGTAGCTGTTTGTAACTTTAGAAAAATAAATTAACTTGTGCTGACTAATTAATGGATGACACACACATGTACTGGCACTTTCCATAAAGTCAAAATTGAAATCTATACACCACTGAGAACTGAGTTCTGTTAATATTAAATTTGACAGTATTTGTTTGGAAGAAATACTTCTTTTCAAATAAGCACCAGCTGACCATTAAAGTTTCCATTGCCAGCTTATACAGTGAAAATAAGAAACCAAAACAAACCGACAGAAGCCATCTCCAGATTTAGTGAGAGAGAAACACTGTGCTATTACTCAAGATCACTTACAAAAAAAGATTAATCATTCACTGCTGTCCTGCAACAGTGAGACCACTGTCACAGAGCACAGAGGAAGTGCAAGACCACATTTGCCAGATATACCATTTAAAACTATAGTGTCCTACTTCCACTGAGCAAAAGTACGTTGCAGGATAGAAGACTCAAGTGATACCTGTTAACAATTCCATATCTTCTCCAGTGAAGGATCAGTTTTGATTTTTTTTCCCCAAGTAGTTCTACAACATAAGGAACCTATTAACTAGGAAGTACTCTTCAATTTCTATTTCATTCTTACTGGTATTTTATTTTGCTCCTTTGTAGCAGCTTGTATGTCCACATGGCTTTTTTTAGATACTTTCAGATGAAAAGGAATACAGTACCTTCAGAGAGACTTTTAACCATAATTTAAACTTTCCAAATGATGAGACTGCCATGCAAGCTGGTAACCTCTTTCAGAATGACTGATTTCTGCTGATGTTTCCTAGTTTCAGTTTCCAGTCCTGTATCTTGTCAGATCTTTGTCAGCTTGACTAAAACATACACTGGTATTAGGAATCTCATGGTTTACACAAAGTTTGTGCTACCTCTTGAGCTTTTCTTCTATGAAGCTAAACACAGCAGTGTTTTCTGTATCTTCGGTGTTGAAAAATTGCATATTACAACCGATAATCCTCTTTTCAAAGTTGTAAAGAACAATGAAAGTGACTTGGAAACCAAAGGTGACTGGCTGGAGCTGCCAAAAATTTACACTTGCTGGGAACAGATAGCCAATTACACTTTTTTAGGATATCAATTTCTTAAATAGAAATTGGATAACCTACATCAAGGACTACAACAGTTGTTAAAAACAAAACACTAGAAAAAACAAACCCTATACAACAAGAAAGTCATTAATTAGATTCTTAAAGTCTCATTAGCTTCTTGCATAATTCCGGAGTAAAAAATACTCCAGAGTTATGAAATTGGCAGCAATACTCATTGTTGCAATTACGATACCGTGGCCTCTGCTTCCCTCTCAACAACCTGCCTGACTCCTTCTAATTGCACAAGCAATAGAGTTATCAGCCTTTAACTCTTATAGCTGCTGTGCTTCAGTTTTTTTCCTGTGGCCCAGTGTTGTATTCACACAGGCAAATTGCCAATTTTTAGAATGTATGACCAGGGGTTAAGCAGTCAGAAGAGCCTGGTGGAGAACTTCTGTACAGTGCTCCTCTTGCACTTGACTATGCTGAAACACAAACTGTAGGGGAGAGGGAGGAAAGGAAGAAGTCAGGGACAAGGAAGTTCTATGTACTGTTTGTCCAAGTCGGGTTGTTTAGCTACTCAGCAGATGTGCCATGGAAGAAGTATAGCAAGCAACCTATACATGGACGACCTGCTACAGAGTCAGAAAACTCCTGACAGTTTAGAGGAGTCTGGAGTGACACCATAGTAAACCTGGTTTAGGTATGCATTTATTCTTAGTGTGCAAGAAATCCTTATTTTTTAATAACATTTTCTTTCCATATATGAATTCTAAAAATGTATTTTTTAAACTACAGAGAATGTGCAGCAGTCTGGAAAATTCTGCTCCCTGGCTTATCTTAGCTGGTTCTGGAGGTACAGCTGACATCTTAGCTGCATTCATGAATGACCCGCAGCTTGTCATGCCAAAAGCTGTTGAAAAGCAATTTAAGGAGAAATTCCCGTCAAAAAGCTTCCTGTGGAAGGATGTTCTCCAATGGACAGCAACAGTGAGCTCATATGTTTGATAATTACGTGCATCATGTTCACAAGTTCTCTCCAACTAGGTTCTCTAGTCCATTCAGTGCAGATTTGACAACTAGCTGCCCAGAAGTTTGGAGGACTCCATTGCTTTGACGCTAATGTCATAGAATACCTCTCTAACATTAAAAGGAAGTGCTCAGTTGATTGTACAAACTACTTTGTCCTAATGATTCAGCTGAACACTTAGGGCTCTGTCCTTCCTTAGTTATTTCCTCAAGTCATAACCAGCACCAAGGAATCCCACAGTCCTGGAGGACACGAGGCATGCTTTATACTCCACAGCTGTGGAGCTTGTGCAGCTGTAACAGAAGAGACCTATTTCATGACTTACAGCTGTTAAATGGAAACATAATTGTGGATAAGCTCTAATAGATTAAAATGAATGAAGGGTGTTTAGAAATTATCCCATCTATTGTCAGTTACGCATGTTCTTAAAAAAAAAAAAAAAAAGAATGAACACCCAGATTCACAGATTTTTCCTAACTCTTTGTCTTAAGGCACACTTGCTAGGCTTCAACCAGCAAGTGTTTAGGAAACAGAAAAGCCCAACACTACCACCACTTTGAGATTGTTTTTATGTGAAAATTAAAGAGCTGTCTGTGTCTCTGAGATAAACCAAGTCCACTTCACCTGATCCACTACTTATTCTTTGCAATGCGTGCCATAAACCTGAACTCTAAAAGTTGCACATATTAATTCCATTAGGGAGCACTTTCCCAAATCACTAACACAAGAGGATGGAAGGGCATCTAGAAGCAATATTGCCAGATGCTCACAAAGTCTCAGTGCAGCTGCACTGCAAGAAAGAAAACTCAATAAATAGAGAAGCAGAAGAAAAGAGTACTGTATATATCAATATTTGATGACTTTTACTCAAAGAAGATTTAGAGACTGTGCTTTTAAATAAACAACTCTGAAAGCAAAACTTAAATGTCAAAGCAGGAAAAGGTAAAACAAAAGTAGTGGTAGGCTGGCCACAGGATGACTATGAGTCAAATAAGAACATGAGATAAGGAAGGATCTTTTAATTAACGAACTGCTGTGGTTCTCCGTATATCCCAAGTTTGGTTCCTCCTATCTTGCTAGGTGATTTTGGAATAGTCAATAACTTCCTCCTTGCCTTGGGAATTATTTATAAATGGGAAACTAATAATGCTTGTCTTTTTGCCAGACCTCAGCATTACAATTAGAATCTAAGTTTTTGTGAAATACTGTATGGGCTCTTAGGCATTAATATACAGCAGCAGGACAGCGCATAAAATTTTTTTCATCTCCCAATAGATTCAGAACATTATTTCACACCAACATCTTCTAACTTTGCACAACTTTGAGCAAGATTGTTCAGAAGAACTAGACACAGTCATTTTAAAAGCTTTAGTAAAAGGTAAGAACAGTAGACACAGCAGAGTGTAATACTTGTCTTTTTCTATACTATAAATGTTTTTCATATCTAGAGCAAATTCAGTTGGCTGTTGGATCAGAATTAATTTCTGATGCAGAGTTCTTCTGTTTGCTTATTGACAGATTAACTGGGATGGTTACCATAGCTCTTTGTAAGCTTACTTTAAAACAGTGCTCACATTTTAATCTCATGCTATTGTATAGCACTATTTTAATTGCTCTTGCTTCTCCTAGTAGTAGAGGTTCTAGAAGAGCTGAGCCACTGAAACACCCCTCCCCCCAAAAGAAAACGCCCATCACACCCCCCCCCCACCCTCCCCCTCAAAAAAACCCCCAAAACCTACACCCCCCCCTACCCCCCACCCCCCTCCAAAAAAAAAAAAAAAGGCAAATATATCTTAGTGATCTTAGCTCCAGAAACAACCCATTTCCCTTAAATTTAAGTCGGGGAGGGGGAGGAACCAATGGTGACATTCTATTCCAAATGTGCTAATTGAAACAAGATGAAACCAATAGCCAGTCCTGTTCCCACACTTTCTGCAGGTTTTGCAGGTCTGGATCACTCTTAAAATCCTAAAAACATTTTGTGTTTTAATAGAGAATTAATCTAGCAAAAATTAATATTTTTAATATTAAGTTGGGGGGGAATGCTGTGAAGAGGTCCTGTTTAGGCAACCACAGCTGAAGGAGAGCTTGTATTGCTAATCAAATTACCAATACTATATTAAATTAAACAGAACAGCTATAAAGTACTGAATTTATTTGCATTTTCTATTTTTGCCAGCCTGTAAAAGTCACAGTCAGGAGGCTCAGGAGTACCTGGATGAATTGAAGCTGGCAGTGGCCTGGAATAGAGTGGACATTGCTAAAAGTGAAATATTCAATGGTGACGTGGAATGGAAGGTACCAGGTTTTATTGTCTTAGAGGACAAACAGTATATAATCCAATGTGTACAGGACACAAACATCCTGATAGAAAGCTTCAGTTTTTAACACTACCTGCATTCTCCACTAAGAGATTGGGCAGTGGTAGTATGCTTTCTTAGGCTGTTTGTCTTTCTGGTCCTTTATATGAAAACAGCTAAAGATAGAGAAATAATTCAGTGGTTATGGTACCTTTCTTGAACACTTTGGGGACAAGAATCTCCCTCCTCCCTCTTCTGTACAAATGCTTACATCAAACAAACCTGAGCTTGCAAAGTAAAAGCAACATGCAGATATTACTGTTAGAAGATGGTAGGAAGAACATCACTGTTTCCAACTACTATATAAATACCCAGAGCAGTTAACACCTAAGATCACCACAATTCTTACAGCATGCTGTTTGTGTTGAAGTTTTAACATTAATGCTTACACAGACATTTTGTCACAGAGAAATGAAGAGAGTTTTACCTCTCTTCTTCTACCCACTGCTGACCTGGTGGAAGATGACATGTACAATGTCCTCATGTTGAATCTTACCTCCCTTCTCATCCATCCATGATTTTCCAAATAAACCTTTTTTTATTTTTTCCCCTTCCTCAATCTAGTCCTGTGACCTGGAAGAAGTGATGATGGATGCTCTGGTCAATGACAAACCAGAATTTGTAAAATTATTTATTGACAATGGGGCTAACATATCCGAATTCCTGACATATAGTCGTCTGCAGAGGCTCTACTGTTCCGTTTCTCAGAAATGTCTCCTCTACGAACTTCTCCTGAAGAAACATGAAGAAAGCAAGCTGACCTTAACAGGCCTCACTGGTCAACATCATAAGGAGCAGAGGGAGAACTGCCCACTCTTCACTCTTAGTGAGGTCTCTAGAGTTCTCAAGGATTTTCTCCATGACGCATGCAAAGGTTTCTATCAAGACCCCAGATATGGAGGCAAGAAGAAATCAGTGAGTTACAACTTTCAATCATAGTCCTGATCCCCTGCAATTAGAACTTGAAAAGTTTTAGCTAGGTCAGGCCTTTGGGGGTAGGGAAGGAAAGGGAAGATGAGACAAGCAGGCACTTCAGTTTCTCATTCCTTTTTCAGCTCGTTATTATTACAGCTAAAATGGTTTGACCTTTTTCTTTTCAAAATTTAAAAGGAAAAGAAAGTAATCTATAAGGTTGTGATTCCTCTTTCTCCCCATTTGCAAGTGGGGTTTTATGCAAGGTTTTTCTGTACCTTGAACTACGGCTGAGATACAGCCTCTGTTTCAGGATGTGCAGAGGCACCTGTACCTTATGCTCTTCTAGTGCAAATTCCACAGACAGTTCATCATTCTAACACCTAGCATATGGAGAATTTTGTTGATCTTACAAGCCCCACATACATAAGAACAGTTTCAATGAAAGATATATGGGGAATACAAAAAGATAGTTATGTTTACTAAGAAGTAATTGGACATAAAAATAGCAGTCTGCATTTCTCATACAGAACCTCAAGCAGAAGTACTTGAAAGACAGCATTTTCTAGGAAAAAGACAAGCAGGGATAGACTATGCAGTACATATTTGCCTTTAATTATAGCTTCATTATTGAGTAACATAACACATAGGCAAAAATAAGAATGATTGTGTGAAGTGGCCCTAACAAGCACCCTGATTAGCACCCTGGACAACACATGACAAAGATAACATGTGGTGGATACCACTGTAGAAAGTGATGGTGCACTGTCTACAACTGTGCAACAGTCTTATCATTTTTGCATTTTGACAGTGTACTTTACATTGAAACTCTTAAGCACTGAAGTTTTTGCAAGAGCATTGGAAATCAGTTTGGGCAAATGATTTAAAAACAGAAACAGGTAGAGAAATCTCATTAAGACCACAGTTCTAACAAACTAAACAATTAAACCTTTGGGTATTTGCCAAGTTCTGGTTTAATCTTAAAACTGGTTAAATTAAAAAATAAGTTTTAAAAAAATTTTCACTCAAGAGCTTTACTCACTTTTGCTTTGATAAAGCCTAGCTAAATCAAAAGCTAACTTTGAATCTAGTCAGGATTTCTTTGTTCAGAATTTGGGGCAATACCTTTGAAGTCATTAAGCAGACTCACAAATTTTACAGGAATAAAAATTTGCTCCTGAAATCTCACTGACCTGTGTGGCTTGGGCAGTAAGTGAGCTAAATCCAAGTGCTATAAATAAGGCCCAACGCAGATCCTAGATCACCCTGCCTACTAGCTGTTTTAGTTTTAAAGCTTCTTTCAATGATTGCCACCAGTGGCTCAATCCTGTTACCACTGACAACAGAAAGGAACTAGTGGTTACAAAGACTCATGTGACTTTTTCAGATATCTTTGACTCCTGCAAGGATTTCAATACAATTTATTTGATTAAATGACTCACTGCAAACTGAAGGTTTTAAAAAAAAACAACAAAAACCAACAACAACAACAAAACCCCACCAAAACCCAACAAAACAAACAAAAAACCTAACAAAACCAAAAACCAAGCCACCAACACCCCCCCCCAAAAATGCCATTAAAATAAACTATGTGACTCTGTTAAAATCTAAGCAATGAAGAAATATATCCTCACAAAAACATTTCATTTAAAAAAAAAAATCTACTCCAGCTGCTTCTAATTTACACAATAGACGTAAAGGCAAGTTTTAAATACACTTAAATCTCAGAATTTGACCTCAGCTGCCACACTTCCTCTTGACAGTTTTTTCATCAAATGCTAAAGGAATAAGCAGTGTTCTACTTAAAATATTCCCCACGTGAGGGAGAGGCTTCTCAAAGGAATGACTAAAAAGAGGGTATTGACATACTCTATTCTTGTCCTGTATAGGACCTTGGCAAGGTTTATTTCTGTTGAAATAAAATGCCTTTTTTTTCCCTTTTCTCTGAAACCATGTCCTCTGTGGCAGCTGAGCAGAATCCAACAGACCTGAAGGCAATCTCAGATTAGTTAATCACAGGTTTGTTTTGTATGATATTACACACCAGCAGTGAAACCCTGGCCCTAATAAAGTCAACAACAGCTTTACCATCAACTTCAATAGGGTCGTGATTTCATCCAGAATGTTCTCACACATATTGAGTTATACTGGGGACACAAGGGTCCTTTGATTCAGTACAGAATGGACTAATTACCTCTCAGTCCCACAGAAAAGAAAAGTCAAAAGAGTATGAAGTAGCTGGCAAGGCTAAGAGCAGCTTAGATCATGTCATTTGCATGGAATGAGGCTGCAAAGCAGGTTTTAATTTCTATAAACAATATTTCAGGATAAAATGAATACAAAGCCATTACCTGGGCCCTTGGATATGAACCAGAAGACTGAAAATCCTTGGAGGGATTTGTTTGTCTGGGCAGTACTTCAAAACCGGCACAAGATGGCAAACTATTTCTGGGCTATGGTAAGCTTTGAGCAGTAGCTGCTTCAGGTGAAATGTTGGTATATTTCAAGTATATGAGAAGTTTTCTGCTCAGCTTTACAGCTCACATGACAGACAGGTTTCTAAAATATGAGATGATGTGGCATTTATAGGACCTTTCATCTCCCTGTGGTTCACCAGCGGCCAGAGGGTCTGACAGAGAAAGAGGGCAGAGCCACAGCAGGTATAAATAGGCACAGCCTGCAGAACTGCTAATTTACTTCAGCTGCAGAGCTGACCCTCCTCTTCCATGCAGCAGATGACTCACCACTTTCAGTCTTAGGTTTTGTTCCTTCTACAATAGATCAATTGTTTGGGTCCTTGCGATCCAGAGGGAAGACAGCGCAATCCTGTATCTTTAGCTTACGTGCTGTATGCATAGGGAACAACAGCATCGCACTCTCAAAGGCTAAGCTTCAGGCTGGCATAATTGGCTCCTGTTTTACAGTCCTCCACAACCAAGGCCCTGTCTCATGCATCTGGAGTGCATCCCCACAAACAAGAGTTATCAGACTCCATCCCTGAGCTTCCAGACAGCTGCAGCTGGCACAGGGCAGGAGGTCATGCGGAAGGACAAACTGCATACAGCTCTTCAGCCACTGAGTGTGTGTGCACACAGACACATCTGCACCTTGCACGGCTTTGTACTTGTGCAGCCCCATTACCAGAAGTCAGGTTTTTCTGCTGTGTGCCACTGCCAGCCCTTCCCATATATATTTATGGAGCTTCTCAGCAAGGTAGCTGTGAGACTGTTTTGCTCTATTTCCATAATGCATTCTTCTCCTTTCAGTCTTTGAACTGAAAGGAGAAAAATGTTCAAATCAGACTCTTCCAAGATCAATTAACCTCTGAATTCTCCAGCTTTGTGGGCACAAGAACTACCAATATGCGGTTTACAATTCTAAAATACCACTGAAACTGTTGTTTTGATCAACATTTTGGACTTTCAAGTCTGTATTTGAGGGAAAATTCTTCAAAGGGAGACATGCATGATTTTTTTTTGTTGTTATTAGGTGTGTTCCTTAGAGAAGTCTTCCTCTCCCCAGTTCAGAAATGCCCTCCCATGGATGGTAACAGCAGTACCCCTTTCAATTCTACAGGGTCAGGAAGGTGTAGCTTCAGCTTTGGCAGCCTGCAAGATCCTTAAAGAGATGTCCCGCCTGGAGACAGAGACCGAAGTAGAACATATAATGAAAGAGGCCAAGTATGAGCAGCTCGCTGTTGGTAAGTAACAGCCCCTTTGTAACTGCATCAAAAATTTAAGAAGTAACTAAGGCAAGCAAATGAAGAAGATACTCTCAGTTGTAAAAGGTCAGCTGTAATGAAAAATTTATGAGCCTTGTAGCACAGGCAGTCCCAAACATTCAAATACCACATAAGAAGGACTTAAAATCATTTTGGGAAAATCAGCAACCCAAGACTGGTTCCTGGGATGCATGGAAGAAATTACTCTCCTGCTGCATGTTGGTTTTAATGTCTGAATTTACAAGACGCATTACAGCGATGGGCAAGACAATAATCAAAACGCTTCCAGCCTCACATCAGCCTGGTTTTCCAGCAATATCAAGCTTGCTCTCTAAGGGCCACTAGAGCAACAAGTTTTAAGGTCTTTGTTGCTAAAAATAATTCAACATTACTTCATCCAGAAGAGGTCTAACTGCGCAGCAAAACTGCAACGAGGCTCAGACTGGTTTCTCAGGAGGCAAGCCACCCCTCCCTACAGCAGTAAGCATTCAGGCACTGCAGATGCCTGAATGTCAAGCCCTCTCACCTTTACCTGGTTTTATAACAGATGCCTGCACACAAGCTTCTCTGCTGGTCTAACTGCAAACCAATCCATACCTGAAGGCAGCACTGCTGTGAACAGAGGATTTTAAAGTACGCCACACATAGAAACACAGAGGCTTTCTTTCCCCTTAGAGCTAGTACATCAAGCATCTGAAGGCTAATGCAGATATTGCTACATTATTTATACACAGATCACATTTTCTCCTCTTCTCACAGGGCCTTTATTATTTACAAAAAATAAAAGGCTGATTCTTATATAATCACAAGGCTCAAGTAATTTAGTCATAGAATTACAAGGCCTAATCCAATACACAGAAGTCTGCTCCTTGGTTTTTGTAAGTATTAGATCAGATGCTCAGTTAATTTCCTGCCTGGATGACAGGTCGATATTACATAAAATGAACATTCTTTAAAAATTATAAATACCACATCAACTGCAACAGAAGTCTGTATATCAGCTTATTTTACATGAACTTGATCCTTTCCCCAGGCTACACAGTGTGTAGGTGAGGCCAACAAGGTATAGGCTATCCTAGGTAAGGTACTGAGACAATCAAGTGAATCAGCAGAATGAAACCAACACAAGAAGTCAGATCTCATCTAATGAGGAAACCTTGACTTTCTGGACTGTTTATCTTAATTTCTGAGCTCCAAGACCACCTTCTCTGGAAAAAACTATACCACAACATTCTACCAAGTCTAGTATTATTTTATGTCAGATAGCTATGTCTTAAACCCAAGGATTTGTTGGCTACTAGCCAAAGATAAGCTGTTCCTTTTGTTTAGTCTATTCAGGAGACTGGGGGCAATGTGGCAACTCATCCTTCAAAGTCTAAGAGGATCACCCAAGAGATACAGTTTTGCTTGATATTGCCTAAAGCTCCACATGAGGCAGCTACAGATGAGGGACTATAACAAATACTGTCATGCTACCAAGAATTTCTTGTGAAAGAAAAATTTCTTCTCATCTCAAACAACAGTAAGGAAAAAAACCCCAACAAACCAAAAAAACCACCCCCCACACCCCCAAAACTCAAACCTGTTAGAGGCTCCCAGCTGAGAAGGAAGCAGATAAAAAGAGGTGATAGATTTACTCCATACGTTTCTGCAAATAGTGGAAATTTTAAAATTACAGTGATTTTTTTCCACCAAGGCAAATCTATTTTATGTGTACACACATGCATAATGCCATAGGGACTTACTCTTGTGTTCAGCATCACTCCTCTCTCCCTCCCACCTCCTCTTATCTCTCTCAGGCTCTTTTCAACTATTTCAGCTTGGCAGAAGTGTCTGGTGCAGCAAGAACATCTGGCAGCACCCAGGCTTTGCTGCCACCATGTTGCACCCTACACACATCATTACCTTGCCTTACTTTTTTTTTTTTTTTTAATTACAAGATTTGTTTGTTTATGTTTGCTTCATTTGACAGAACTGTTTAGTGAATGCTACCACAACAGTGAGGAGAGAGCATTTGCTCTGTTGGTGAGAAAAAACCAGTACTGGAACAGAATCACCTGCCTTCAGCTGGCTACAGAAGCAGATGCAAAGTCCTTCTTTGCACATGATGGTGTTCAGGTAAGTTTGACGGCCCCTCCCCTCACCACCTTTACCCCCAGGGCTTTTAAGCATACAGAAGAGGGTAGAACGGCAACTGAACAACCCCATGAAACGCATTCTCCGAAGAGATATTCTTCAGAAAGGGGGCTCTTCCCTCTCCCTGGCATCATACGAAGAGTACGTTATACTGCATCCTTGACAAAGCAACACAGTTCCTCCTTTCCCCTCCCTTTCATCCAAATGGCCCACAGACCAGTGCACTGAGAAGGTTTAGCCTTTATTCCGTCCTGTGGTTTTTATTCCTTGCTCATAGAGAAGCATCAGGAAAGCACTTTAAATATGCCTGAGGCATAATGAAGCTGCTCCAAGATGCGAGGTAACTCTTTGTTCATATTCAAGGAAGAAGTCACTGATAAAAGTTAAATTAAATTACTTTTTAGCTTTGCCCTCACAACCTGACTTCTCTCCGACTTCTCTCACAAAGCTAAATTAAGATTGATGGTGCTTTTAGCTCCCAGTGTCTGACTTGCACCTTTTTACTACTACAGATTTTGCTTAATTCCACTTGACTTTCTGTTCTTTCCACTGTCCTCTTCATAGCTCTCTGCATGCTTAACAACATCTGCAGAAGGACGCAGAGAGCACCTGTTTGCTCTGAAGGTCTGCCTGCTCTTAAGGTATCCAGAGGATCCACTGTCTGAGGAGCCACAGAACATAGGTGCACTTCACCTGCATGTGTGTTTTGTTATGTTCACTGCCTTAGGAGCCACAGAACATAGGTGCACTTCACCTGCATGTGTGTTTTGTTATGTTAAAGCCATCTTTTGTTTTGTTGACTTTCAGGCCTTCCTGACAAAAATATGGTGGGGAGACATGTCTACAAACACACAAATCCTGAAGTTAATCTGTGGATTCTATTGTCCTTTCCTAATCTTCACAAACTTAATAGCATTCAGGTACAAACGTAACTATTTGGATGCAAGAGAGAAGGGATGAAAAATAGGCATAAAAAACCATCCAGACTCAACATTTCTCACCTAGTGATAAAAACAGTAAGATCACTTCAGACCATCAACAGGAGGACTGCACTGTTATTGACCTAGTCAGTTTTCTATTGGGTTGAGTGATTTGTGTTAGTGCCTATTCTAATACTTAAAAGGTCAACGACATGGTTTCACATAGATAACTTCTATTTTGCACAATCTGCAGACAAGCCTGTTGGAATTCTATCAGCTCTAGATTCTACAAAGTAATGTGTAAACTCTCTCCAGCTATAGCATCATCTCTTTCTAGATTTGGAGATACCCACTTTAAACCTCAGTATCTTACGTATTTAAACAGCGATCCTAAAGCAGCATTATCAGCCACAAGCCTTGATAAGCATAACTCAAGCTTAACAAAACCCACAGAACTGACGTGAAATCAATACAGATTTTAAAATTCAATGTCTTACGAGATCTCTTTGTTAATCTTTGGCAGGCATAGCTTTGGAATTCATAGTTTTCAGCTTTTTGTCAGAGTGAAGATGCTGAAAACCTCCTAATATTGTGATAATCATATATACATCATCAGAATCAAGATGTGGATATAAAATATATGTTTCTTAACTGTTAAACTACTAGAAAAGCAAGAGGAAGACTTGTTTGGTGCTGCTGACTTAAGACTTTGCTTCTGTCAGTATCACTAAAGATGACCACCTTGCCATAGTGGCTGCCAGACTCACAAAATCAAGTAATTTAATACAAAATTTTGGCAGAGTTTTCACAGAAATGTTTAAATTATAATTCATGATCAAAGTAAGCCTTTCCAAATTTGCTCTGTTGAAGATATTTTTTGCCTCCTTTCTGTGGAAATGCAAATGTTGACACCATGTTCCCTGCTGTTTCTGGCACTTACTCTCTTAATTGCTGCTAAGAGTAACTAGGAATGGAGCATTAGGGTATTGCCTTCTAGGACTGAGGGGTTTATTTCTGCTAAATCCTAAGTAATTTGAGGAAACTGAGCGTCTTTTCTTCGTTTTTGTGAAGCATGCCAGTTGTCACTTCTATGAGTATTGTAAGTGACTTCAGCCTTCTCCTTGCAAATAAACAGAGATTTTGCAGAGGTAAGGATTATGCATTATTTGATAGCTTCTCAGTGGAGCAAGTCCAAGCTAAGTACATGCTAGCAGTTCTGTATGAATGCCAATTGCTAACCATTATCTAATGAGTTTATTTCCTTACAGTGAAGAAAAACAATCCAAGAATGAGCCAGAGCCCTTTAGAGAGCTGGACACTTTAGATACAGAGAGGACACTGCTTTTTTCCAGGGGGGAAGATAGGTAAGTTTAAAACCATTAGTTAATATAACTTTTGTGACAACAGAGAATGGGATACTTCTCATGGACTAATGACCAGCTACTAATTAGAGCAGCTGAAGAACCAAGCAATTCATTACTACTCAGAAAGTGCTGTGACTTTGATTACTGCTGTTGTTGCTCTCTAAAAGCAATATAGAAAATATTCCTGGATACATGACTTTCCATGTTCCAAGAAGGTAATTTCTACAGAATAAGGAATCTACTTAATACCTGGGGAATCAGAAAACGTTTCCTGAGATTCCCTCCAGCTTATGATGGCTGATATACATTGGATTTAGGAACTAAGCCCCTATTGGATTACGGAGCTGAGCAGAAAGAAGGTTCCCAGCAAAACCTTATATTATTTGAGCGCATCACTACGTACTTTCCTACAAAGGCATCAACAGAAGTATTTGCAAACAACAGTACCTGGAAATTTTATATAAGGTCGGTTTCCCACCATACTAGTGCTCTTCGTTTGTGTCTTGAAAGATGGGCCCTAAGGAATCTGAAGTACAACAAACTTATGAGTTAGAGGCAGCATTATGCAAATGGGTAACTGGGCACAAAGATTTTTGTCAGTTGCTTTTGGTCACAGATCTGTGACTCAGAACTTATGAATCATACCTACCTGTGTCACACACTGAGACCAGGAGGACCTAAGTGAGGGTAGGCATTTTCTGGATTAGCACAAAGCACTCTTAATGGCTAAACAGCCACTTGTATTAAGCATGTTTTCAATGATTTGAAAGAAAACTTCAGAAATACATGAACAATGTGTAGTGAGGAAGTATCATCCACAACATGAAGTGCTGGATCAAGTCAGAGTTACTGAGTTCTGTTTTTATCTCTGGCATTAAACTGCCAGTATATTGGAGAAAATCATTAGTTCTTCTCTGTCTTCCCTAACCTATAAAATAGGCGTAAAAGCATCTGCCACTTGGGAGCTATTTGTAAGCAATGTCAAATCACTTCCATATCCTGTGTGAAGTATAGTTTGGTCATTACATTGTGCATTCCAATTGCTATTATCTTAGCAATTTATTTTAACAAAGAGGCTGTCCCCCTCCCAGATCTATTTCAATATCTATTTCAATAGTAAAGCTGCAATTATGTTTATGATATTAGCCTGTTACCATGGGGATGTGTCTTAATATGCCAAAAATTGAGAAGTAGTACAGAATCAGCCACATAGAAAAAACTGGCTGTGAGGAGAAACTTTTCCTTGTAACATATGTATTTAATAATTACCAAGAATGTCAGGGGAAATGAAAAACCAGTGAAGAATCATTGTGTATTTTTTGTGAGGTGAAACTGAAGACATACCCTAGTGTGCACATCCTTTGTTAGAGATCACACCTCTCAGAGTCAGAATCACAAAATTAAAGATCCAGTAACATCCTTAGCTTACACAGGAGAGCAATTTCTGTGGAAACAAAACCTCACACTAAGATCAGATTGCTATCAAATACAGGAAACTTGCATTTTGTCCACCGGATAATTTCCATTGCCAATAGTAGCACTTCATGTTCCAAAACACAGCAAAACCAGGTATACAGGTCAAATTTCCATTCAGTTACGAAAATACTTGCATAATTACAAGTATTGCAAGGCTGGATTGAGACTGGATTATAAAAAAGGAATTGTTTAAAGTCAGAGCAATGACAAGAATTTCTGCATACAAGCACTCCAAGAAGTATTAACTGACTTGCAAACTCCATTGGCCTTTTTCTTTTCTTCCTTATTATACAGGATGGCCCAGTTAGAATTAAACTTGGCTAGGAATGTGAAAGATAACAGGAAGGGATTCTTTAGGTACATTGCAAATAACAGACAGACTAGGGACAACGTGGGCCCTCTCTGGAAGCTATCAATTGGGAGAACTGGCTACCCTGGATTTGGAGAAGGCTGAGGTTCTTAATGACTTCTTTGCCTCAGTCTTCACTGGCA
>WYDI02028242.1:0-59078 GCA_009867235.2 Psittacus erithacus | reverse complement strand
TTTTTTTTTTTTTTTAACTATTATTTTTAAATTTTATTTTTTTTTTTTTTATTTTGAATATACCATGAATTCTGTGTCTTGCTGGACTGACAAAGTTATGTCTATTGGATGGCCAGAACTTCTAAATTTTCCTTTGTATTAAGCCAAAATGCAGTCCTAAACTAATCACCCTGTAATGAAAATGTAAAAAGTGTGTATTCTATAAATGAATTGGATTTCTCACCACTGCCAAATTGTCAGCGTGCACCCTTGCGCAGATATAATTTATTAAGTGAACAAAATGGCTGATTGGAGAAAATATAAAGAAAATATATTTCTTGAAAAAATATAGCTTTAAAACCTAGAGGTCACAAATGAGGACATGGTCCTTTATCTTGAAAAGACATTAAGATAATTGCCTTAATTTGTCTATCTGAATAAAGTCTTAACCTATTCTTTCAAGTTACTGAATGTATATTGCATATTAGTATGTACACACATGTAACTGTATTTCTGTGTGTAGGTTTGGAAGTTTCTGTTTCTTGATGTGCTTCTGTTGAGAACACCTTGACAAAACCAGACAGAAAGAAACCATTCTGACCAAGTGATGCCCCTGGTGGGGGTTGGCATCTTTGGGTCTGATGCTGTGCTTAGCATTAAGCATGTAGGTAGCTCTTCTGGTGTCATGATGTTGGGCACTCACTTAATGTTAAGCGTGGTTGTAAACATTTGCAGGATCAGTATTTTTCATGTTTAATACATTTCTGCACTGAGATTTATATAAAAATGTGACTATGTTTTAGAAGTGAAGTGATGTAAGGGTTGGGGTGGAGCATAGAGCAATTAAGATTGAGTGAATACTTATTTCAAGGTCGGCTTGCTCCCATTTCCCCAGGAATGGGAGCCAGTTCATATTGCTGCAGAAAGAAAAAAAGCTGTACTGTCTTTTAACTGTTATTATCTGTTTGCTGTTCTGGATTTTTTCCTTCAGCATTATGTGTTATGGCTAAAACAGGCTTATTACAGCAGTTGCTTTTTTTATCCTAATTTCTTTAAGAAGCTTTAAAGTATTTATTGAAAGTGCCATATGATTTTAATAGCCTATTAGACAGTCTCTGAAGTCTTCTCTTTTGAGAAAGCATAAACAAAAATTCTCACGTGTAGCTTATCTTACTGTGGGAAACTGCACAACTATACAAACTTTGACTGAATGTTGATTGTAAAGTATTATATCTTCCCTGCTGTGACGGTTCCTTATAGATCATCTTGTCAAACAGGATTCAGAAACTGATTTTAAACAGAATTCCCAAATTGCGTGTGTGCTGAGTTAAAAATTTTAAATGTACGTAGGTATGTGTGTCTGTCTGTCTTGCTATCGCAGCAAAGAAGGAAATCCTGAACTTCTGCTTATTTACCAATTTGTACAGCTAAAGCTGTTCTTTCAAACTGGAATTCATTTTACTCATGAAGACATTCTGATTAATTTCTTGGTTTTTCAACACTTGAGCAGTCAAGCAAGTAGTTTCCTCACCACTGATCTAGCATTTGAACTCTCACTGGCAACATGATTTTGGTTCTGTTCAGTACTGCAGAGTCTTCTTCCAAGTCACTATGGGCACATCCATAGGTGTAGCTGTGATAAGCAATTGTGGCTCTTTCCCTCTTAACACTCCCTTGAATATGATGGGTACAACACCTCTTAAGTTACTTCCCAAGCTCTAAATTTCACTTCCCATTCAGACTTGGAGGATGTAGCTCTTCAAAAACTTTGCTGCAGAACTTTTTGTTGAACTTCCTCTCTTGTATGGCAGTTCTTATGTGAATATGAACCTTGGATATCCTGGGTAAAAATTCCCCTTGACTTTAGGAGCCAGGATTTCCCATCAGGATCCTCATCCCCGTGTGGTGTAACTCCCTTCATGAATTTATTGCACTGACTGGGCTGGATTCCTAGGTGGAGAATATTTGAGTTCCCATTTTGAATCTGGAAATGCCACAGAAACTAAAATTGCTTGGTTTGATATGACAGATAGCGACTTTCTAATGAAATTGTAGTAGTGCAGCAGTGCTGGAAATTGTATGTGTCTCATATGCATGCCTGTTATAAGAGATGGCTATAAACCAATCTAACCATCAGTTAAGTAGTACCGGGTTTATTCATTATGTTTAAGGATTTAACTAGTCCTGATCACAGAGTTTTCTCTATTTAAGACAAAAAAAAGAATCATTTTTTATTCTGCTTCATACAGAATATACTGTGCTGGATGAAGTTACACCTATGGAAATGCCGAGATCTTTGTGTATGTTTGTTTCAAAGACAAGGTCCATGAGTGCCCCTCAGTAACTGTACTGCTTTTTACTTGTCTCCTGGCTGACTACTGTTCCCACTTGAAGTTGCTGATTTCAGTAGGAGCAGAAGCCTTGGGACCACTTGCTGCAGTGTTGCTGGGGAGAATTTCCAGGTTGGCAGGGTCAGGACTCACCATGAGGAATCCTGATTCCCCCTTAGTATCACAGCACGGAAACCAGAGAGCACGCATTTTATTCCTCTTGTGCTCCTTCTAGGCAGACTGTCAGGACTTGCCCTGCCTTGCAGGGAAAGGATCTGGTTTTATTTGGTATGGAAGAAATTCATATTGCAGAGGAAAGTGTTGATCAGTAATGTTGTGACAGTGCTGTTGTTGCAGTCCTCTTCAAGCCACACTCCACTTGAGAAGTTGCTAAGCAGGAAGTGTACCACAAACTATTACCACTTTTTACATCCAGAATATTGTTTGGTAATATTGTAAATAATATAGACTATATAATAGAGGAAAATAAGGACATTTTGACTTTTTTACTTTTGGAAAAAAATATATATATTTTAGTTACATATACAAACAAAAATTCTACATTGTGTGAGAATTCTTTTATACCACAAATTATTTTTGTAATGTCTGATATGTTTCTGCAGGGAAAAGGGAGAAAGATCTGTGTACGCACAGCAAATAAATATATATATAATGTTTAAATTAAGTGTGCACTACATCAAAGTCTAGAGAATAGAACAAGTTTAGCCTGAAATGAGTTTGAGGCGAAAGTTTGGATGTACTTGGACATGCTTCGAGGGTGGCACTAAGTATATGTTTAGGTTATCTTGCATGTCACATCCTTTCTGCTAAAGTTGCTTATTGCTTTTTTATGACCATCTTCAGTTTAACCAGGAAGAGCTTTTTCATGTATTCATGTGAGTATCCATATGTGAGCAGTGTGCCTTTTGGCATATGCCATGATGCTGCAGTGAGTTGTGAAGTCAGGGTGTTAAGAATTTACCAAGACCAAATAGCTGGGCTGATCTCACTCTCTGCCATATCCATTTATAGTAGCTGCATCTGCTGCATTGACAGTATGATCTGTAAGGAGCTGTTGCCAGTAGAGTCGTGATAAAACCAATTCCTAGAAGTTCCTTCTCTCTGAAGTGGCACAACTAATCAGGCCACACCAGAACATGCAGATACATGTTCTGTGTTCCCAACGTCAGATTTCACAGCTTGGGTTAGAGGCACTAAAGTGAAGGAACACTGTCATGTCCAAAGTCTTACTTAGAAAAAAAGCATTCCAAGTTTGCATAACCAATCCAAGGTATTCTAAAAGTATGAAAGAAAAAACTTTACAATGTATTCTTTTCACTTAAGCTAACTTTTCCTATTGGACCTAAAATTCACTCCAGTCTTTTTGGTTCCCTTAACCTTGACAACGCAGTGTCATTGAGGTAAGAGTTACTGAAAAAAGCTTTAAACAAAACAATGTGCCACAATCCCTTGGAGCTGGTTTGACAGTGTGCCTTTTGAAATTAGTGCTTAGGCAACCTCAAGCAGGCTTCTGCCATTGCGGAGACCTGCCATGCATATTCTCAGTGAAATCCTGGCTTTGTGGAAGCGAAGGGGAGAGCTGCCCTCCAGTTCTGGGGGACCATGAGTGTGTGTGTGTGTGTTCCTGGAGAGCTTTCTAAACACACCTGGTCCTTTACTTACGTAGGACTTCTCTTTCAAAACTCTAGTTTTAGGGTGATGCTCAGTTCCCTGACTGAAGCAGTAACCTCTTGAGTAAGCAGTAATCCTTTATGTCAGGACATTTCCACAGAAAGAGGTGATACTTGTGTTATGTCCACCCAGCTGTTCTGAAATGTAACGCTATTCTGTTGTGCCTTTATTTTGACATGTAAAAGCAACTGCTGTAAGCTTTCTTTTTTTTTCCCCCCCATCTTTTACTGGTTTTTTCTGTCTGAAAAAACACTTTTCATTGCCCAGCTGTTATTTCTGGATGCAGTCTGTGATCCAGGTATTTCAAGAACCAATTACCTCAAACCTCATGTTAAACAGTGTTGCTATCTGGATTCTCCTTGATACTACAATATTGTAACATACACAAACAGGAACCTTGCTATATATGGATGTTTATATATATGTATCATATACATACATACATGTATGTATATGTTATATATATGTAAATGGAGCATAATCCCCAAGGACTGAAGGAAAAAAGAGAAACATTTTTGTTTTCCAACATTGAGACCAGAAGGGCTTCCCTGAAGCTCTATAATGGCATTGTGCTGGATGTTTATCAAGAAAGTGTTTTCTGAAAAGTGCTTCCTTTATTAGCCTTTTATTTCAGTATTTTAATGGGGCAGATGATGTGATTAAAACACATTTGTGCATTTTTTTGACCCATTTTGAAGCAGAGGCCTCTTAGTCTTTCCAGTTGTTAAAAAAAACCCCAAACCATCAACCAAAACTCAATGTATAACATTCCAGTAAGGTCAGTATTGCAAAACTAAAAAAATGTTCTGGGAGGACTTTATAACTTCTGGGGGTTTTTTTGTGAAAAGAAAGGTATTGACCATACCTTATACAACTTTTTCACTGTTTTGAGGAACTGAAGTTTAACCAGTAACCGTCCTAGTCAATTAAAATCCCAATTCAGTAGTCACTGGCATCTCTGTATTGCCACTCCTGTTTAAAACAGAACACCAAAAAAAAATCAACCCAAACCAAAAATCCAGCCATGGCTTAGGTGGAGGAGGTTGGAGCATTTTGTAGCTCCAGAACATGAATATAGTACTGGAGCAACTTTGTGGATAGCAAAAAGAGTATGTTGGCAAGACCTAGAACCTCTCTGGCCATTTCTTTTTTCCAGCTACCTTCTCCCAAGAGCCTTCTCATACAAGCAGACATTCAATCACAGTGACTTCTTAACAGTACTTTGCTGAAGAGAATTCTCTTCAGGTTATGTTTTCTGGGGAAAAATAAGACCATTTTTGTCATTAATGTTTTACTGTTCCCCTCTCAAATGTCTGTTTTTAAAAAATGTATCGATGTAGCTGATGCAACATTATAGTCAGTTTTAACTGGACAAAACAGTAGCTTTCCAATCCAAATAGTAATGAATTTGCTATTATAAGTAATTCAGTTAATTAACTACTGGTAATTAATGGCAAGTAATTAATTCACTATTACGTTATGAAAGGAAGAAAAGGAGGTGTTTCTCTTTCCCCATTTTTTCCTTGACTGTCTGATGCCTCTATGGCTATTGATGGTTTACGAATATCTTTAGTAAATCCTTCACAAAAGTACTAAGATCTCCCAAAAGGAGGCATTTTTGCAATGCTACTGGCCTTCCAATGGAATAACTGTAATGCAAAAGTCAATCTGTTGGTGGATGAGAATTGAAGGAGGTGGTTACTGCAAACTGAGTAACATTCTTGACCTCAATTCTATGCCGTAAATCCGCACAATGCCATTGTCAATCTGTTCAAAATATCTGCTTATGAATTCTGCATGATCCTCATGATAGAGTTGAAAGCCTGATCTTTCACCTGTTAATATTTTCACATTCGTCCTTAAGTTTAACAAATTTTATACTGTAAAGTTGACTTAAGTACAGTTTGATGTCAATTCTTGTGGAAAGAGCTTTCTGCATGTAACATTGGACGCATACAGTTAAACAACACAGCATAGTACAAAACTCACAAGAAAATGTTTTGGCACCAGCAGAAAGAAATCTCACCCTAACCATTTGTCATTTTAAACCATCTTATTGTAAGTTTTACCAGCTACTTCTAAATTTGTGCTTTATTTAAAGAAATAAAATAAAAATCCTAAGACTCGTCTAGCGTAGTGAAATATGTGTATATCAGTTTTAGGATAAATAGCTAAGTCTTATTACGCTGTGTTACTTAACTTGTATATATAGAGTATACATAAGAGTTTGCAGTAACCTGTTTCTCCAGGATTTCCAGTTTGAATGGATTTAAACTCAAACTATGAGATTAAGTAAATGATTTAAAAGATTGCAGAATAAACTGAGTGTAAATTACAGGAAGCTCTATCAGATGGTGAAATAATTTTTAAAGAGTCTTTTGGTCCTTGGCTCAAATTCAATAAGTACTGTTTGTATACCAAGATATGTGAAATGTAAATGTTGTAGGTTATATTTCACTCTTGTAGCTATAAAAATGTAGAACAGAGATAGCTTGTACTACTGAGTTAACAAAAGTTATACTAAAGTATCCTGTTAAAGAAAAAAGTATACAGAGAGTTAAGCTCGTTGCTGTAACCCCTTTTGGATTGAAGTGTGCTGATTTTTTCTATATGTATATTTTATATATATATATTCTGCAAAAGTATATATGTATATAAAATGTATATATAAAATGGCCTAATGCAGATATCCATTGTATTGCAGTTATGAAATGAAGACATTTTGGAAAGAACATTGTATCATAGTTCATGAATTTGCAGTGGATCTTTGTTCCTTTTTACTGTGGTATTTTAGAAATGAGTCTCAAGTTTGAAATTAGATCTGCCAAGTTGGAGTTTTGCTGCTTCAGCTTTGCACTGGGTGTCCGAATAAACCAGTATGAATGTAGTATTTGCCCTGTGTGAAGCAGCTACACCCCAACAGATAGGAGGAAAAAACTAGAAAGAACTATTTCAAGTTTATCTTTTTGTATATGAAAATAAACAGTAAATTACAAATAACTGTTTCTCTTGTTGGTGCAATGTTAAAAATCACTGTTATTTTATTGTATTTGGCATCTAGCTGGAGTATTTCCCTTTTGGTGTTTTAATGGAATCTCTGCAATCCAAAATCCCTGAAGAGTCATAGCTGAGGCCTCTACTACAGATCAATTGCAAACTCCTCCAAAGGGAAGAAGGAATTAGCTTGAATCACTGCATCCTTTTAATTGTGTTGCCTCTTTAGCACTGTGGTAAAACTGCTTATTCCTCCCAGCAAAGAACCGTCCACACAGAGCATGCTAAGCTGTCTCAATGAAGTCCAGCAACGTAGCTGCAACTGCCACTGATGGGGGGTTTAAGCTAAATTCCAGGACTATGCAAAGACATGTCTGCCCTTACCTTCCACTAGCTCTAGCAGAGGATCAGAGGAGAGAGCAAAGGACAATGATTGCTTAAATGGTTTCAATCTGATTTGCAAAAATTTACCCACTAATACCTTCGCAGTCAATGGAAGTGAACATTGAATGTACAACTGCTGTTAGAGCCATGAACACTATGAACCAGAATGCCCCTGTTCACGGTGTGCCCCCAGATACTGCACAGCCAGGTCCTTAACAAGGACAGCTGGTTTTTTTCTTTGGTTAAGGAAGGCTGCTAGCAAACCAAACAAGAAACAAAACAAAACAAAACAAGCTGCCTGTGGTAAAGTGATGGTGTGGTGGTGGCGCAGCCCTCATGTTTTTTCCATTGTTAAGCTAGTCCAGCAAAAATGCCTCTTGCTTGGTGCTGGGTTTGAAATGCTGACAGTGGACCCACGTCATAGAATTATAGAATGGTTTGGGTTGGAAGGGACCTTAAAGCTCATCCAGCTCCAACCCCTTGCTATAGGCAGGGCCACCTTCCACTAGACCAGGTTGCTCAAAGCCTCATCCAGCCTGGCCTTGAACACTGCCAGGGATGGGGCAGCCACAGCTTCTCTGGGCAACCTGTGCCAGCGCCTCAGCACCCTCACAGGGAAGAATTTCTTCCTAATTTCTAATCTAAATCTACCCTCTACATGAGCCCGTCAGGAACATTAACAGGCACCTGTGAGGGAAAACCGGTGATAATCGGGGTGGTGTTTTTCCTAACAAAAAGCCTGATGTCAAGTCATCAAATGGTGACTAAACCGAACCCGGCACCATGCCTTGGGGCCGGAGCCGAAAACCATCGCCCCTGGCATTGCTGCCTGAGGACTAGCTTAGGCACCCCTCCTCTGACGGTCGCCTGGAGGACAGGCCCGCTCCTTCGCTCTCTGTTTTATACAGCTCTCGCTCAAATCGCGCTTCGCTCCTTCCTCGCGTTTCGCTTCCTCGCGACGCGGCAGCTCCGCGGAAGCGATACCTCGCTCAGGCGATGCCGCCGCGGCCGAGCCGGCAGGGGGCGGTGTGGCTCAGAGAGCCGCCTCAGATGCCCGTCTGCCCGCCATCATGGCGGCCTTTCCGCGCCACCGCCGCTTCCTGGGCGGCTTCGTGTGCGGCGCTGCGGCGGGGGCCGCTGCGGCGTGCTGGGCTGCGTGGCGGCTCCTCCGTAGCCAGAGCCAGGCGGAGCCGGGTCCCGGGCCGGTCCTGCTGGAGGGTAAGAGCCACGGGCTGAGGGGAGGCCGGGCACGGCGGCCCCGTGGCTTCTCGGAGTGGGAGCCACAGCGGCTCAGCGCGGCCCCAGTCCCCGCAGCCGCCCGTGTGTCTAAACCCGCTCCCTCCCCTCAGAGGGGTTTTCTCCCAGCTGCATCCATCCCAAAGGTCTCGGGAGGGCCGGGAGTTCCCCTTGTACGTGCGTCGGGCTGGGGGGGAGGGGGAAGGTTGTTTGAGGATGCTGGGCTGTAACTTGAATTAAAAATTCAGCTTCCCCGCGCTGCACTTGCTCACTCTGAAATGTTAGTGACATTGAGGAAGGTGGCTTGTGCTGCTGCCGCCGCGATGGCTGTCAATGTCCCGTGTTGCAGTGGAGAGCAGTTCTGTGTGATCTGGTAACGTCCTGATAACATACATACACATAGATATAGATATACGTATGCTTATTTTTAAACACACAGTTCGTGTCAGGCCATTACTGAGATTTAGCTGTTGCTTGCCCTGGGGAGATGAGTTCAGCGTGGGCGGTAGCTGTTCACCTGGGAGGGGGAGAGCAGAGGAGCTACTGGGGGGCACTGGGGCCTGGTGTGAGTGAATGGTTTTCTCTGCAGCCTGAAGGTTTTAAAGTACTGGGAGTGTTGGAAAGCACAGGAAGAATGGCTCTAAAACAGTGAGTTTCTGTTGAACAGATGTCTGCAGGATGAGGAAGTCAGTAGGACAGGTATAAACATTCCTTCATGAGAGAAAAATGTTACTTGCAAACATCTCCAAGTGAAGTTTTCTTTAATTCAGCAGAATGTAAGCATTCCCAGTGAGGGCAGGATTCATGCTTGTGCTCAACTTGTACAGTTCAGTTTGTGAAGAGGAGTGCAGTTTCTAGCTCTGAAGGGTGAAATGTCTATGTGGATCTCCTGTGTCCGTAATGCCTTGTTGCCTGATTTGTCTCTAAATACGTTCTCTTATGGATGCAAGCCCAGAGCAGTTTCTAGGTGTATGGGCATTAGAATGGGTAAGTTAGAGCTGAGATCCTCATGTGAGGACATGACAAAGAGCACAAGTGTTTTAGTAGAAGGAAGCTTCACTGGGTAGCTGTCTGGATTTTTTTAAGTCTTAATTGTGGTAGTAACCTCAAGTAGTACCCTATACAGTATGTTTACATCCATTGAAATGCTTTTCTTACTGGTTTGTTTCTGATCGCAATTCACCTGTGAATGCCTTCCTGTTTATTTTTCTCCTTAGAACCAGTAGAAGAGTCTTTACTGGAAAAGTATGGATTCCCTGAGGCTGGAACAGAGACCAGATGTTACACAAATCATGCACTGTCTTATGACCAGGCAAAACGGGTGCCCAGATGGGTGATTGAACATATTTCAAAACAGAAGATGCTGGGTATGTAGGTATTTATTTATTTATCTTTATATGACATTTAGAATGGGCTTTGCTGTTCAAAGAAGGTAGACCCTGGAGCAGGCAGGGAGAAAAATCCCACAGTGATTTCTAGGTATGTATCTTTCCATGGATTCACAATCCCACTGAAAGCAGCAGGCCTCTGGTAGGATGTCAGCATCACAGCAGTATTAAGGCTGATGTTGCTGGTGATTTAAGAGATCTGTCACTGCAGTTTGGCAGCATTTTTTAGTATTCTTTTTCTTGTTGGGACTACTCTGGTATTGAACATGTAATGTCCTGAAGCCTGCAAAATATACTTGACCTCGTGAGTTGAGTATGAAAGGGGGAAATGAAGAACTACAGCTACCTTCCATGAGAAATTTCTGTTATGAACAGTCTGTAAGCACCAGATCAATATGGCTGTGTCAGTGTAAACACTCAAGTCATGCCGCAGGAGGGAATCTTAGCATACATCTTTTAAACATGAATGGAGAAAAAATGAAACACTGAAAATTAAATTTTCCTTACCTGATTCAGACCGGCAAAGTTCAGTGTTACTGCTCAAGCACATAAAAATTGATCTTGCTTCCTTAGCTAATGTTACTCTGTGGTCCAGTTTATGTCAGTTTACGTAGTGCTCCTTATATGTGAAGGTTTGTGAAGTGGCCAGACTGTTTAATCTACAGAACTTAAGAGGTTTGCTCAGAATGAGAAGAAAAGATGGATGCCTATTTGTGAGATAAAAATGGAGCAAAGGGTATCAACAGTTGTAATTGTTCAAAGCTAGATAGGGCATTCCCTACTGACTGCAGCCATTATTTACTTTGATGCAGTTCTGTTGTATTTTCTGATGCTCGTTATCTAATACACTCTCCCCCATTCTTTAAGCAAGACAGAGGCGCAGTGATTTTTTGCTGTCAACGGTGAATGAAGTATGAGTAGTATACAGTCATTGTAAATTAAGTTTACAGCATTAGTTCAGCTTTTGTAAAGCAAATTATTATTAATGGAGATAACTGTGTAACTGTAAAATGTTTTATGAACGCAGTAGCCCTCTAAATGTATCTTAATCACTGTCTTCAAATTACCTTTCAAAATGAAAAGCGTGTTCCTGAAAATATTTATAACCAACCCCTAAGTAGCATCATTGATTCCACTTCTGTCTGAGAGGAAAGCAGTAATTCCAGGCTTACTTTCAAGTGGGTCTTAACAGCTGAATTGTTAAAATATTTTCCAAATTATGAGATACAACTAATCTGCAAATTGAAATTTTTGCATCTTGATGCATTCAGCTCCAACTTATGCCTGATAGGTACCATAATGGAGATTTGTTGCTGTTCAGGGAAGGTCACAAAAGCCATCCATGGCTTAGTGTTTTGAAAGGATGTGGTATAAAAAACGATATTTTATTGGTAAGTAAGAGATTAAATGTTTAAAAACATACATGTAAATGAGGTGTACAAAACTGGTTACAGAAGAAATTAACCATTTTTATCAAGAGAGTGAGTAGAGAATAGATGATGATATATTTTTCCACTTTTCAAGTTAATTGATAAATTACACTTTGTCTTAAATACTGAAATTAAATATGATTTTTTAAAAATAAGAAGTCTGTTGTTTTGCACGCTGATACACTTGTCATTGTTGCTCCCAAAGCATCAGTCCTGTCTTGAAATGTCACATGCTTTACCAAAAATGAAAAGTGAAGTTCCTTCCTTCTACCTGCACTGCATAAAGATTCTCTGACTGCTGCTCTGTTTTGACATCACCTATGTGGACATACAGACAGATGGTCCTGAGTTCTTCAGAGAGTTGCCAAGTGGAGAGCATGTGCCACACTTTGTTCTCAGTATGTAGCACAGGGAAGCATAGGGTGCATATGTGCTCAGCAGCAATATTGATGTGACAAAAAAAGTCCAGACTGGGTGCAGTTTATAAGTGTATGCACAGTCAGCTACAGAAGAAAGAATAATTTTAACAACTAGCAGTGATCACTATTGAAAATTGCCCTTCATGTTGTTTCAACAGGAAATGCTTTATAAAATGCGAAGTCTGAGGAAAATTCTCTTGTGTATACTGATTCATGCTTAAATGGAAAGAGACTACATAATGGTCCTGTGAAATTATGCCTAAGGTGACACCTTGAATTTTATTAAAAAAAATCAGTATGCTGTACATACTTTGAATTATTTTATCATTTGGGGGAAAAAAAATGTGCACAATAGTGATGGTGCTCTAAGCCAGTTATTTTTCAGCTGTGTACTGTGCCACTGCCTGTGTGGAGCCATTGTGGAGGCACAGCTGAGTCAGCCCTTGCGTGTGCCTCCACTGCTTCTCTGCAGCACCTTCCTTAACCATGGAAGATCTTGGGCCCCAGGCCATTCCTCAAGAAAGGTGGTGTCTTACTGGAGGCTGTCGGTGCCAGAATAATTCATGCAAGTCTTGTCTGGCCATCACTTTTCCAAGGAAGCAGTTAGTGTTTGTGAAGGAGTCCTCTCAGAGTTGCAGCGCACTCAGAGTACTTTCTTCTACAAGGAGCTGACTGGGAGTTTACACACTGCCAGTACACACATACAGGTGTACGGTCAGGAAACCTGGGAAGAAAGCACAGGGTCTCCAGCAAAGACAGTGGCTTAGAATGGGCTGCCACCTCTGCAGCAGTTAAATTAGCTCCCTCTGCAAGCATCCCCCAAAATGTTTTTCTCTACCAGAGGAATTTAGGCCTAGCTATTTTTGTGCATAATTCCCAAATGTCTGGGAAGGCAGTAGGGGAATCTTGGAAAGGAACATGAAAGCTCTGCACTTACTTCTGTGCCTGTGAAGATCAAATGACTTAAGACTTTCTCCTGAATGGGTTTAGTATTTTACCAAGTGTAACTTTATCAGTATGCACCCATTCTACTTCCAAGCTAGACTGGAAGAAATACAAGAAAAAATACTTGTAGTGGCTGAAACATAAAAATGGAATTCCGGTTGGTGAAGATCTGTGTGTCTTCATTGCCCTAAAAAGTGAATCTGTACTGGTTTATATCTTCAGCAGCCTTTTCTTTAATATTAATCTGCATTTATGATAAAGCTAAAGTATTTTGCTTTTGTTTTTTTTTTTTTCTCTGTAAAACAGAAGGCATGTTGGAATTTCTGGTGTGTGGTATGGAAGAATTTATAACCGGAGCACAGATACTTAAGCAGAATTATTCTTTTTTTATGGTTGAGGAGGAAAATATCCCATTTAGCTCAATGTGTTGAATCTTAAGCATGGGTCATTTGGCAAGATATGACAGAACCAGTTCTTTTTCTGTGGTTGTTATGATGTTGTTATGATAACCTAACAATTTAGCACATTATTCTTCAGGCAATGCAGACCGAAGGCACTGTAAATTCAGGCCAGATCCTAACATCCCGCTAATGTTTAGTGCTGTCAATGAAGACTACCTTGGGAGCGGATGGTCACGGGGACACATGGCACCCGCAGGAGATAACAAATTTTCAACAGTAGGATTTTTTTCTTTCTTTTAAATTTGTGTTTATCAGTCAGAAAGGAGCTAAAGGGCCCTTAAAAGTGATGTGTGATGTTCCTTTTGCAGTCTGTTTTGAGATGGAACATGATCTCATTATTGATGCACAGACCTAGACTTGGAGTTACAAGGTCTGTCCCTGACTGAGCACTGTAGGATGCTCTCACAAACTGCTTTAGGTGTCTAAATCAGGTGCATCCTCTGGTGGCATGCCTCTCTTCAATAAACCACACCTAGATTAGCTTGTTCGGCAGAGATGATGTGAGTATATCTTGTACAGTATAGTGTTAAGCAAGTCTTCTCAACTTCTTGTTTGTCATATTGTCTATCTGTAAAATGAAGGTGATAACCTTCACCAAACAAACCTCGAAAGTGTCTTCTGAAGGCTGGTTAAAGGGAGACAGGGAATGATGATTTCATTCTGGCCAGCAGGTGCTGAGATGCTTAAGGCTAGATTGGGCAAAGCAAAGATGCTGTTAAGTACTGTTCTGTATTGGCAAGGGGATTGCCTGGATGATTTAAAAGGCTTTTTTCTTTCTGGCAGTATGTATGAGGTAAATTAGACCCTTCTTTTGCCATAGTTCTTTCACTGTATAAAATGTCTTCACCTGTCATTTATTTGAGCCGTAAGAAAGCATGCCCTAATGCCTTGGCCGACTAACAAAACAACCTTGGATTTATTGAATCGTCTTGTGGAATGTGCCTAATGCAGCAATTTGTCAATTAAGAAGCAGTTTGAATTTGTATTTCTGCCAGGCAGAACAGTATGCAGTGGAGCAGAGTACAGTGGCATGTGGTGGAGGAAAGAACAGTTGTTTTATTTCTACTAGAAGTGTCTTTGTGGTTATTTATGTGTGGTATCTGGTGGGGTTTTGCTGGTAAGCTACTTGTGCAGAGAGATCCTGGACCTGGCTTGAAATGCACTGAGGTGATACAATCTTCCACAGTTTAATTAGTGCAGGTAGTGTTTGCTCATTATCCTAAGGAGTTTTGTCATGCCATTCACTTTGAAGTACTGTGTGAAGAATATTGACAAGTACAGGACCTGTGAAGATTCTGGGTTGTTTTTCTCCTGTATTTGCCTGCTTATGCAGAGTTCTTCAGCTTCAGGTTCTTTACATTTGGAGATATATGGGCTTCTGTTCAGAGTGGTTTATGATACTTTTTAAAGATAAAATTAAGCAGATATGTAGATGTTTGACCATTATGGTCTCATAAGTCATTTAATTGCCTGCATGTTATGGATTTGTAAAATATTAATGAATATTTTTAATAAAACCATTTCTTGGAAGGAAAAAGCTTGCCATTAGGCAGTTAAATAAAGGAAAAACAAGGCAAAAGCAAGGGTGAAAGCATTCCTCCCATTCAGAAAAAAGACAGTACAAAACTGACATTGGGTGACATAGTAATTCTTGTGCCTCTAGAACTGGATATTCTTGTCCTATGTTTCTGTAAAAAAAAAATTAAAAAAAGTACTTACATTTTGCATCACCTCAGTTATTCACCTCTTAATCCAAAATAATTTTGTAGATGTTCTGACTTAGCTTTTATCTGTTCTTTTCTGTTGATAAAATGAAGACTAAACTAAAAATGTATGTTGATCCAAAACCTTCTAAAATGTTTGTTTAGCTTGTAAATGTTTCAGTGAAATTATATTCTTTCTTTTCTCTATGCAGAGAGCTATGGCCGAAACATTTTATCTGTCTAACATCGTGCCTCAGAATTATGAAAATAATGCTGGATTTTGGAACAGGTGAGAAACTACTTGTAAGTAAACTGTGTGAAAAATATCAGGCAGTGGCATAAATAAGAAATTCTGTATCTATAAAACTTCTTTACATCCAAGTATTCTGGTGCTTTTTATAGGCTAGCTGTAGAGATCATAGGAACTTTCTGTGAAATGAAGGGCAGTCCTCACAGTGCAAGAACAGTATAGCGACTACTTTAGTTCTTTATGCAGTCAAACTGCAGAGGACCTTTAGAATAGATAAAATTACTTCTGGCTGATGTGGATAAAGGTACCAGGCTTAACAGCTCTGCCCTTAAGGAAAATTCAGTAGAAGCAAGGAAAGGGTTTAGGTCTTGCTTTAACATCTCTTCCTCAAAAAAGCACTTGCAGTGTGTGAGTATTCACATCTCTGTGTGTGGACACTGGTTCACTTTGAATTGGACAACTGAGTGCTTCCCACTGAGTTGTGACTACTTCAGGTGTAAGGCATTTCTTCAGGTTCTGGCTTCAAGCAGCAGTCAGGCACATTCTCTGTCACTTGTGAGCACTGGCTGGATTGGTTTGGAGGTAGAGTGGTTGATAAATTTAAACTTTCTTCAGGTAGGATTTTTATTCTTCCATTCCTTTGAGCACAGAAGAACATTAATAAAAGTAGCATTCATTTAGTGTTTCTTGCATAGGACTTATACACTGTTAAGACTCAGAAAGGAGTTTCTTCCTTTTTCTTGTTCCCCCCTGCCCCCAGGAGGGAAAAATGATGAATTTCACAGTGTTTGCTCAAAGGAAAGGTAGCAAAATTATGTACAGCATTTTACTAAAAGTCTGCAAGAAAATGTATCATAATGCAACTGCATACTGCTTTCCAGTTTTACAAGAATGCATATAAAATCATATGAGGCTTTCAGTAAGGTTATACTCTTTTATAGACAAATAAAATGCTATAACATTTTAAGATGGGTTTTTTGTATTGTTTTAATACCTCGTGTATATGTGTATAAAATTTCCTTATACCAGAGTTAGGTATTTGTACCAGTTCAAGGTTGGAAATCTTCTTTATTTCCCTTGAGCAGGATCTCTGCCTAATTATGAAATCATGGGGTGTATTTGACAGTTTCCCTTGGCACTACCACCCCCCAACTGAAGCAGCTATTACCACTTTCTCTCAACCTCAGAACTCTGTTCCCACAGTTTAAATACATGAGCAAGGTATTGGTGCTGCTGGTTTTGTCAGTCACTTGTTTAGTGATAAATAGTTTTAAGGATACTATGTTTCATATGTGTTGTATCCCTTCCTGGCTTCAGAGCTGTCTTCCTTTCTCTTTTTCTAATTGCTTGCTTCTTGAATTGTTTTCTGAGGTGCAGGTAGACAATACAGCTTAGTCAGTTTAACAATCTTTTTTAAGTGGTGTTCACCCTCCAACCATGTGTTCTTGCTGCTTTCCCAGTTCTAGCACTATTACTAGCCAAACTGCAGTAAGTCAGTTCCATTTGCTAACCCAGTTAAACTGATCTGCATTTTGTTTTATTTGGTCATGTTTCTGATGAATTAGAAAATGGGACCAACTGGTGAGATGAGTGCCAGAGCCAACATGGAAGACTAGGTAGGGCTGTTCAGCTGGGGCAGACGAGGGGAGCAGTAGGAAAGGGGGGATCAGGACTGCATCTTTCAGCAAGCTATTAGATAGTAAGCTGTTAGATTAGTTCAGTGGTGCAGTCTAACTGCACCTTAGTATTCCCACCAACATGCATACTTCTTTCTTGATGTTGAACTACCATTTCCTGTCTTGTTTTGAGAGTGATTTCTTGGTTGCTGTAACTTGATCTCTGTCCCTGCTGCCACCAAAATCAGTTTGCTCCCTAGCTGCATTTATTCCCATTCTTTCCTTGTGCCAGGTAGTGTTTGTATTGCCGTGCTGTGAAACAGCCTGAGGAGCTGAGCTGCTTGGAAGCAAAGCTGATGACGGCAGGAAAAAAGATAGCTTTTGGTCAGTGTTTTGGTTTATCACATGAGGAACGGGCTCATTCCTGCTAATTCTGATGTGTGTGAGCTGATTTAGCTCACTAACCCAGCACAAAAAAAAAAAAAGAAAGCAAAAGACTGGTTTTGTTCCAGATTATTGACAAATGAGGAGTCCTTAAGGTGGCCCAAGGGAGAGTTATGAGGAACAGGGATGAGACAGGAGGAGGTGAAACTTCCTCATTCAGAGGCAGCCAGATTGGCTGGGCTGGTCATCATGTGTTCTGGTCCGTTTGTCCATTTCATTGAAGTACAGCTCTATAGCTAAAGTTAGTCTTTCTGGAGTTACTACTTTATTTTCAAACAGTTTTGCATTAAAAAACAAGTAAGTAGACTTAGCGGGAATGGCACATAGAAACTTTCCTAAGAATGCCGAGCTATGGAAAGACCAGTCTGTTGCAGGACACTGATTCCTTGGGGAAGAACATACAAATCCAGTAATGCAGTAAACGTTTTGAAGCAAGAACGCCACAAACTGCTGTTTAAAACAAGTATTTTACTAATCCCAAGTGACCATCAACAGTATCTTTCTAGTGTGAAATGTGGGAGTAAGGCATAGTCAGTACAGAACTTGGATTTTCAGGACAGGTGATAAGGCTACAAAAACCATTTTCAAATGCATGCAATAACACAAGCATATCTGTAAGTAAGTGAAACTGGACAAGTAGGAAGTATGACTTGGACCTGTGTTTTACCTTTGTTGGCTTGTGAGTCAGTCACATGAGTTTGCAAAAATGCTTTCAAACCATCAGGAATTCATCTTGCCCTTCACAGTATGTTGCTAAGATTATGATGGTAAATTTTCCCGCCTGATTTTACTTTCTCTGACAAATATATTCCAGAATGGAAATGTATTGTCGGGAACTGACAGAGAGATTTGAGGATGTTTGGGTAGTTTCTGGACCTCTGACATTGCCTCAAACAAATGATGATGGAAAGAAGAGTGTTACTTACCAGGTATGTATCTATGTGGCTGGGTTAACAGTGACAAATATTTAATTATTTAAAATTGATCCTGTAGCTTGATAAAACAGGGTTAAACATCTTAGTACATACAAAACGTACTAAATGTCCAGTACTAGCAGGAACAAGTTCAGTAGAGCTGTTGTATCTTGCCTACACATGAAAAAGTACAATTTTGAAATAATTTTTTTTACTTACAAAAAGAGATCTATCAAATGTCTGTTCAGTCTGCAGTAAAACTGTTTTCTAATTTCAGTAATACGTGACAGTATTCAAGCAGAGAGTGGGCTTTGCTGATGTGTAGCATCCATTCAATCATTTATTGATATATTTTAGAAACAGTGCAATACAGAGGTAGTGTGGGTTTGTCAAAACGGTGTTGGAATGCCTGTGCTCCATTACTTTCAAAAGCAGTTGTTTGCTGAAAGGTTTCATTCAAGTTCAGTAAGTTTTAGGTGAGCACAGTATAATCACTGGTCCATGTTACTGATTCCTCTACCCCTCTCCCCCCACCTTCTTTTAGTCACCCTTTCTTATTACCTGCTTAAAATACTCTGAAGATTTTGGAGTGCACAGTCTCTAGAAATGGTCACTGATTGAAAAAAGATAGGCTATCAAGTTGAGAGATTAATTTATTATTGCTTATCCTGATTTACTCTTTCTAAACAAGTGTTCAGACATCTGTAGGATTTGAGCATAGTAAGGTATTCAAGGAGTGAGTCCATTGCCTTCTGCCCCTACTGTAATGAGATATTGCTGTTTTCAGTTGCTAAATGAAAGCTAGCATAATGCAAATAATAAATGTTGTATTTTGTGCCTCTTGAAAAAACACTTTTCCTTGAAAATAAGTGCTTGGATCAACTGCAGCTTCAGCTCTTGAGTGATTCAGCTGTCCAACTAGTTCTCCGAGGAGCGATGAGTGAGCTTGCTATAACAAGCTCCTATTTCAGAGGTATATGAAAGAGACAAACAAGAGAGATGTCAGGCTTTCAACATTGCCTTGTTTAGCTGTAAGATTTAGGCATTATTTCTCCATTATAAATACACAGCTGATTTCCATTTGATTGAACTTGGAACCCTGTCATGAAATAATGTAATTTTTCTGTTCACTTTTGCCTTTTTATTGCTTTAAAAACTGTCCCTTATGTCCCCACCCGCACATGGCTATAATCTTGACTGCGATGAAATTACAGCCTTGGTTTTGGGTTTGTCTTTTTTTTTTCTTTTCCAGTCATGTCATGCATATGAAAATGCAGCCATAATAATTTATCCTTTTCATGTTCACTGGCAGTTTCAAACTTCATCTCCCACCATATCTTTGTGAGGAAGGTGGCAACTGTGCTTGTTTTCAAGTGCGCAAATAAGCTGTGGTTAAGGGATACAATAAGTTAGCGGCAAAGCCATCTTCAGACTGGCAATAGTTCCTTGCCATCCAAAGAGAGAGTGCTGACTTGGCTACTGCCCATTCTGTCACATCCTTCCACAAAATGCTTAATTAGCCAATACAATAGAAAACCGTCCATACTGGACTCTTTATTTCCTTACTGGGCTTGTTTTTTACTGCTGTAGGAAGATAAAAAAGCACACAGAGGAGTCCAGTGTGTACTGGTAACAGCATGAGATATGTCCAAAAGCACAAAGCTAGGAGCAGGATGAAGATGTTCCCTTTCAAGAGTCTTCTGCTGGACGTTTGGCTTACTGTCATGCAGACTGGCACCATAGAGTTCACCAGGCTTGCACATAGCTTGTGGAGATTGCCTCCTTGCAGCTGTCAGGATATTGCATTTTCTTTTTTATCTCTAAAGATATATATTCATCTTACATAGCAAAGAATTAAAAATCCTGAGCAGAGTTGAACATTTTATATCTGGAAATTATTTTCCAGGAAGCAGTTGAGTCATCTGTCAACTGCACCTATCAACTGCTTCACTTTAATCTTGGTCACCTTTTTCTAGTTTTTCTCTAGAGAAAGTGTTTACTTAGAAGAGAAAGATTACATTTTCTGGAAGATGATTGTTGTTCTCCATTTAGGTTTTGAAATGTAAATTTTAGTATTCCACAGGTAAAAACAATAGCAGGCACTGCATTTTACTGCCTTTATTCAAAATAACTTGATACCAGGGTACAGTGATGGAATAATAGGCACAAAACATCCATGCTGCTTTGATTATCATATTCTGTTCTTGGCTGTTGCCAAGGTGTCTTCATCATCTTTGTCTTTGATGACAGCTCTGCTCTTTTTAATGAATGTTTTATCAGTTTTATCAGTTTCGGTCTTAATATAAACTAAGAAGTGAAAAGTTCAGTGTGAGATTGTAAACAGTGGAATGATGGTATTCAGCTTTTCTTTTTACCATTTGGCCACATCCTTTACTCGGCTTCCTATGGTGAGATTCAATATGTAAATTGATTTTTATTTCAGTACAGTTAATGCTGTCTACAGATGGGATGAGTAAAATATTGGTTTTCTTTGGGGTTATTTCCTTTGTTTAAAATTTTTAATTATTTTATTTAAGTCATCTTTAGCAACACTCCTAAGTGTAAATAAATACAGGTTGAGAATTGTTTTACTATTTTGAAATCTCTTTATGGCATAAGATTTTGTGCTTGCTATTGTCCTTTGAGGAGAGAGACTTCAGAGTGGAGTGGTGTATTGGGTTTGGGTTGTTGGGTTTTTTTATTCCTTCTTACATCAACACTACACTTAGAAGAGGGGACTCTGGCTGGAGAGTTCTTTTCAAACAGGTACCTTGGCTATAATTGCAGTCAGTGCTGTTGATTTTGGTAGTCTGGGATTGTGCCCCTAAACCCTGAACACAACGAGCTGACGGCTGAATGAGAAGGGAAGGTGGTACTTAGTTGTCTTTCAGAGTGAATTCTGCTAGGTTCAAAAAATGGAAGGCTTTTAGTCTTCATTGTTTGGGCTTATGAAGCTGATGTGCAAAGGTGTCCTTTTTCTTTGTATGTGCTGTTTAAGGAGAAGTGCTGTAGTATACACAATATATAATCTGGCTATGTGACTGTTAAGACTGAGCTTCCTTCTAGTGTCTTCCTTCTTCTTCTCTGAGACTAGAACTGTGGAAAAAAAGAAAACGCAGAAGTACTACAGTGAATGTGTCTGCATTGATTTGTTTCAGATCCTCTTTTTAATTTTTGTCTAAAGGAGTGGTGGAGTATGTATCCATGGCTTTACAGGCTGGTGTTTTTCTCATCAGACATCCAAAAAGGTTATTTTTAGATCACTGTAGAGGAAAAACAGAGCATTGGTCATGGCATTGTTCCCAGTTCCTGCTTGGGCTCTGGTACCATTTGCTGTTTAATTCCAGAAAGGGAATTAACCTTGAACTCCATAGATGCCAGTGTTGTTCTATCTATTGGCTGAACTTGCTGTATCCTCAGCTATGTTCTGTCATTTCATCTGTCTCCAGCAGAGGCTCTTATTGCAAAGAGTAGATTGATGACCATGCTTGTATCTGAAAAACATACTTTGAGAATATATGTAAAATAGAATGCCAACAGGAAAAATCTGCCCTCTGTCACTGGAGAGGCAGATGCAGAATTTTCATCTTTGTCCAGATTAAATCAAAATGACATTGTCTTGTTTTATACATTACTGTTCTCCACTGACTGTCACTTCAGTGATTTTCCTCTGTCAGCAGATTTGGAGTTTGAAATACAAATTTTGCAATAATTCTACTGTATGATGCTACATGATGCTACACCCTTCTTATTCACATTGCCATCCTAGGAAGCAACAATTTAAGAATTGGCTGTGGTTGGTGAACAAAAGCAGAGTGTAGATAACATTTTGTTTGTTATTTGATCTATATATTTTTGGGTACTTTTTAGTATATACTAAAGATACAAAGCTCATACTGGAATTAAGTCTGCTGTTTAATTTTCAAAATTGAATTGCGAGTCTGGGCCAGAGACATACAGTAACTGTACCAGAAAATATACTTACTTGTCATATAGTTCTGTGGCAACAAATTGCACCTCTCAAATAAAAGATGGTACTTTATGGTTTTTCCCAGTCAAATTTCAGAAGTACTAAAGGTTTTCTTCTAGCCAAGGAACTATATGGAAAGGAATTTTTGTTAATGGAGGTAAACCTGGGGACTCTGTCTGTTTGCTTACTGCTCCAAATGGGCTTAGGGCCATGGAGACAACTAGTAAGATTTCGGCCCGTTACATATATCCCATAAAACTTAATGTACAAAGGGCTAGGTCTTAGATCAGCTGGTATAAATGACTAGAGCTCTGTCAGTCCTAAATTTAGACATGATGTACAAATGAAAATAATGGACGCTGGGTTAAGATTGGAGGAGAAGAGACACCAAAGGATAGATTTATGAGGTTGCTTTTATTTAGCACTGTACCCATCCCAAAGGTCCTTTTGTTATAGGAAGTGTGGTAATAGAGACTCTAGTGGATTCAGTGGTAAGAAAGCTAAATGTCTTCTATAGAAGTAGTAGTCTGTAAAATCAAACCAACCAAAACCAACCAACCAACCAAAAAACCCCCAAACCCTAAAGAAACCAAAAACAGGGGCTGGGGTTTCTGTTTTTTAAGGCCATAACTATGTGTTTAGGCGCAGCATTTTTTTTTTTTTCCATGTCTTCATTTCTTTTGGGGTTGGGTTTTTCTTTCTTCGTTTCTTTTTAGTATTTCCAAATGATTTGGCAATAGCAGTCGGACCAATTACAACAAATTAAATTTTCCTGAAGTACATGCATTTGCATTTTGGAGTGCTTGGCTGTGCAGTGTTGCAGATTGTTACTGTGCCTTTTATCTGTAGTATTTTCTAGTTTTTGTATTGCTAGGTCTGCCTCAGTTGTTAGTGCCATCTGACAAGAGTTCTCTCAAATATTCAGGAAAAAACACTATCGACAGAATCAGTGCTGCCTAACACGAATCTGAAAGGACATGGAGTGAAGGCAGTTAATGTTGTCACAATAATCAAGTAAATAAAGTTCTACTGATAGCAAAGGGAATTTTTTATACTGCTAGAAAGTCTGTTTTTATACAAAATTTAATATCAAATTATAATAAAAGCTCTGGATTATCAAACCTGGTATCATATCAGCAGGAGTTATATTGTCTATAATAAAACATCTGATGGATCTGGTCAGTGTAATACCTAAAGTTACAGCTGAAACAAAACAAGTGCCTGTTCAGAGAAAGTCTTATTTTGTGTGACAGGAATGATGTACTTGAATTCTGTCCATCAAGAAATGTGACAGAAGCCTTAATTTTGTTACTGCGAGGTGTAGGTGGAAGTACACATAGAGAATTGTGTGTATGCTTGTTTTCAGTCAGTTGTGGTTTCCAGTATGGCTTAGTTCTAAACTCTGATTATTATGCAGAAAGAGTTAAGAAACAGTTGCTGGATTGTAGAAGGAATTTCTGGAGCTATCATTTTAATTTATTTTATGATGGTACCCTCTGATGCAAGGACTCTTCAGTGTGTGCTAGCATTAAGGCATGATTGAATGTGATTTCTATTTACAGGGTTCTAAGAGAATCTCAGATAATTGCCAGTCCAGAGCTGACACTCTCTGATGAGAAGCTAGTCCCTTCTAATTCTCTTCATGGCTGATTTTCATTTTCTAGTCACTAGGTGGCAAAAGACTACTTTCAGATTCGTGATTCCTTTCTTTTAGGAGAAGGTAATTCTCTTACCACTCTGGGAAGCTGTAACAGGTCCAGTATAAAATGAAAATATGGTAACATTTATTTACGTTTTAAAATTTCTAGTAAGAGTAACAATGTTTTCTTTTAATATAATCTCAAGTGTTCTGCTGCTATACCTGGTATATTTCTTCCTCCTGTTAATGTAACAATGGAGTTTTATTTCTCAGAAACTCCCAAGCTTTAAGGGACTGTAATTTTTAGGGACTGCAATTTTTAGGCACTGCTTTGCTTCATATTTATCTAACTGCCACCACAAATGTGACATTAGGTAATGTCATGTGCCTCAACTTACTATAGATGCCATTAGCAAATTTCTTCATTATTTATTGTGATACTTAAGCATTCCAAAGATACTACCAATTTTGCCCTTCCAATTTTAAAAACCACGACCAAGAACAGATTTGGCCAAAATTCTGAGGAAGGCCAATCTTAAGACAAATCCTCATCCAGTGACATAGCCGTGAGGCCGAATTTATCAAAGCTCACTGTTTTAAGAAACAAATTCTCTCTGTTTAAAGAAACCATGTTACTTCTTCCCTTATCCTTATCTGTCCCTGTGAACTGTTTAAGTTTGTATAACTACTTACCAACACGTTTGCTGTTTTAGCAATATATAAACATCCCTAAATGTCAGGAATTGCATACGTTTTAATGGCCTGTCCTCATAACAGCTGTTCACGATTAATTTGACATAATTGAGGAGTACGACAAATTTATACACACTTGTCGAATGTCAGTAGCAATGTCAGTAATAATAAAAACCAATAAACACCATGCTGAAAATGGCATTATCATAATGTTGCATTATTAGATGATACCACTTCAGTCACAGGTCTTCAGCCATCACCTAAGGAAACCAGAGCAAAGCAAAAGTGAAAGGAATAAGCAGCCACGAAAAGGTAGAGCAGTGAACATTTTTATGTTGAACGGATACAGATAGCAAAGAGAGGTAGTATAATATATTTAATACAGTAAAAAGAAGGCTTTTAGCTGGAGAGCCTTTTTTTTTTTTTTTTCCTATTATGAGGCTGTTGAAAATTTGAAAGATTAAGCAAAATTTTATTGCAATAGCAAAATGGAAGTTTTCAAAAGATTACACAAAAATTTACTTTTTGGCCTGTTGCCAACATGGTGTGAAATCGTGTGGGACAGCAGTGATTTTTAACAGGGCATTGCTGTATTCTCTTGCTTGTATTAGGGCATAAGATCTTTTTTGAATCACAGATTCTATTTAAAACTGCTGCTCTTCTCCAGCTGGGACAGAGCTGTTTCAGTCATTGATTGCTGAAGGATCATCTGCTGCCTGTGGATAGACTAGCACAAATCAAGTCAACATCTGTGCATGGATAATCTTAACCCATTTTCTCTTCTGTTACAATAGGAGCATATGCTATCTGCCTCTGTTAAGCATGCATTGAGATAAATGGGATGGTGCAGATCAGAATAGTGATTCAGACTGCTGTTAGGTAAGAAAATCCTCTAGGTGGCAATAGGAAATGAATTGTTGAGTTTGGCTTTCTGATTTACTGCTTCTATTGCAATCTTCACTTCTACAGAATCACACCTTCTTTCTCTGGCTGTTGAACTGTGTGTGTGGGGGGAAACTGGAAACATTCACCTGCAGCTTCTGTATATGCTCACATAAAAAAGTAAATTGTGGTATATTGCAGAGCGTAATGATGGAAATACTATGGCATGCATTTTCTTTTCAACAGAAATCATTGGGTCACACTGGCAGCCTGATTTTTTGGTGATAAATCCTGTGCGTGTTTCACTAAGTGTTAAACTGCAGAAAAAAACCCTTACATGTTCCTTGTAAAGCTTTTTGCTCTGTCAGAGAAATCAGGCACCCTCCTTTGATGTTATTCTTGTCCAGCAGAATTAGCTGGGAATAGAACTTTATGCCTCGTTTTATATAAGGAAAGGACCCTTGTGAACTCTGGCCATTTGGCAGGTTGAAGTTTGTTTTAATCACTTTAACTGTATTAGAACTCAGTGAAGTATTACTTACAGAAGTAGTGTATTGTTATCCAGAAGACTAATATAAAGCCTTTGCACTACTTAAATTTTATTTAAATCTTAAGAGAGTTTATGTGGAACTAAATTGGTACATAAATTACATGTGTGGCCATTGCATTTATAGTGCTGAGTTGTATTTAGAACTACATTTCTCAAAAGGCCAAACTTTCCTTCATTTGTAACTAGTCCTCTCTTTCTTGCTTCCTTCCTTCCATAGGTGAATATTCTATGCATAAATGTGCATTATTTTGCATAGAATTTATATATTTGCATCATATTACATAAGCACAGGGTCTGTTTTCCCTTAACACCCACTTCAGGCATTCAGCATTTCCATTTCATACCTAACTATTCTATGTTCAGCTCTATTCATTCCCCAGCCTTTCTATCCACCCACTCAGTTCTCAGACTCAATCCCGTTCCCTCTGCTAGCTCACTCAACACGCATTCACCTGTTTGTTTTACATATGTCATATACCCCTTAATTGGAGATACTTCTAGCAGCTCCATCTGCGTGTTTACCCTTCCTCTGGTCCTTTATACAGCAGAAGGAGGATGCTGGTATGTGCATGTTCGTGGGAGGTATTGAGAAGGAGAGGGAGCCGAGCTAAGGAAGACCTAGCACATGTACATATATTTATAGCAGGACAAAGTATGTGAAGAAAGACAAAGTATGCCTGGAAAAGGCAGTGCAGGCCATACTACACAGGAATGCTGCAAGTCTGGAGACTAGTGGCCAGGTTGAGCCGGGGGAACAGGGTTTATTATCACTACTGCCTTCTTTCAGGAAGCTGGTGGTGCAGGATGCAGGTGCAGCTGTGCATAGTTTCTTCCTTCTCTTCTGCCCTGCCCGAGGAGTGTGCAGGGAGTGGGATTGCAGTGCAGACTTTGCAATCCCAGGAGAGAAAAGGAATTCCAGCCTTTTGCCTTCAACGGTATTGGTCACTGGATGTGTTTGGTTGAATATGGAAATATGAGTTCCTTCCTGTCCCCCTCAGGGCTTTTTTTCCCTTCAGGTTGCTTCTTGGCTGCCTGTCTCTCACCTGCAATATGTTGCATGTAATCCCCAGTTTGAGTGCCACCTATCTCAAAGAGGTTAAGCTCCCAACACTGTTCATTTTTGCTCTTGGTCCCCAACATGAGAAGGATATGGACTTGTTAGAGTGAGTCCAGAGGAGGCCACGAAGATGGTCTGAGGGATGGAGCACCTTTCCTATAGAGGCAGGGTGAAAGAATTGGGCTGGAGAAGAGAAGGTTCCAGGAAGAGCTTAGAACAACTTCCAGTGCCTAAAAGGGGCCTACAGAAAATCTGGAGAGGGGCTTTTTACAGAGGCATGTAGTAGTAGGACAAGGGGGAATGGCTTTAAACTGAAAGAGGGTAGTTTTAAGTTAGCTATTAGGAAGAAATTATTCACAATGAGGGTGGTGAGGCATTGGCACAGGTTGCCCAGAGAAGCTGTGGCTGTCCCATCCCTGGGAGTGTTCGAGGCCAGCTTGGACAGGGCATTGAGCAACCTGGTGTAGTGGAAGGTGTCCCTGCCCATGGCAGGGGGGTTGGAACTAGATGATCCCTTCCAACCCTAACCATTGTGTGATTCTATGATTCTGTAATTCAGTTTTAATCCACCAGATAGCACAGTGTGTTGGTGCATAGTTTTTAGTATATTTTAAAATTATCGGTGCATCAGTCAGTTTTGATTATTTATGCCATTGAACCTAAGGAGCTGTAACTCTGGTTTCACCCACACTGAATGCTAAATGTAAAGTGCTTTGACACTCAGGAGCTCTAATTTCCCTATCAAGACATCTGTCATTGAAAAGATAAGTAGATTTGCCATAAGGCATTTATTTATTGCTTACCTGTTTCAATGCTGCTAGATGTCTAGGCAGAGCTTTATTTAGGAAAAAGTTGGTAGCATAAGCATGATCATTTTTCTAAAAAAAAAAACAACCCACAAATAAAAAATTCACAAAGAAACACAAACATACCAAAAAATGTTTAAACTACAGCAAAGCCATTAAATAGCCTAGTTTAGGGAAGGGGAGAAAAGTGTCCTATAACAAAGAAATCTAAGAGCACATGTTTGACAGAGATGGTAGTAGTGTTACTACTAAGTTATTGTGCATAACATGAAAAAATGTTAGTAAAGGCTTCCCTTTCTCCTGAAGGTTTTTTCTCTGATTTTGATCTAACCAGTAGGACTTAAATGCTGGTCACTTTGAAAACTGGCAAGAGAGACACACATCAAACACTGAAAGAATTAGTGACTCAAACTATTGGAATAGACTGCGTGAACCTTGGTTCAATAGCCACAGGCAAAGTTTAGTTTCAAAAACTCATTTTGTTTTGCAGAATGCTGAATGCTCTCAGAATGAAACCATACCTAGGAAGTGTTTCTTTGGTGATTGAGTTATACTGAACATATGAATTGACAAAGTATGTCTGACCTGATACACTGGATTAGTTTGTAAAATACTTTCAATTAATGTGATCTGTTTGTGGCAGTGAAATAAATACCTGCTTTCTCTGAAATTGTATTTTAACTATATCTAACAAAAGCTGTCAAAAAATCAAAACAAGTGGTCTGCTTTTGTAGGTACTGCAAATACTGGAGATAGTACCAAATTACCAAAATTTATGTATAAACCAAGATGCCTTTGTAGTTTTGGTAAGGTATCTGAATATTTTTCTTCTGTTGCTATTAAAGTACAAATTTTAGCAGGGTGGTTATACAGAAGGGGTATGCAAAATTCAGATTCTCCATGTATGAGCTTGTTACATTTTGTTAGCATGGCAGATTCAGTTCAGCAATACTAAAAGAAAAAAAAAACAACAACTTAGAATAATGCATTCATGAGCATCACTTTTTGAATATGGGAGAGATTACATTTATCATCAATAGGTATATTCCCTTGGACTTATTCCTGACACAGGGTGGGGTGTCTACTGTATACATATGTGTATGAGCTTTTAACAGTTTTTGTGTGAATTTAGAGTCCTGATCCTCCCTTCCTGGTGGAAGTGACACAGCAGGAAACCCAACATGTACAAGTTCTTAAGTTGAACCATCGTGAATTTAATGCAAAGCACAGCACTGTGAGGACTGCTCAGGAGAAAATTAACTCCATCCTAGCCAGACCCAGTACAAATGCTTTCCACCTCAGCTTCTAGTCTGATAATGTTGCACATGATTTTGGTGGGTATTTAATGTGCTGTGGCTCCTTTTCAGAGGTAGTTGTGTTTTTTTTTTACCTCAACTGATAAATTCTGTATTTGAAACATAAATTTCCTTTTGACAGGTAATTGGGAAGGATGATGTAGCTGTGCCATCTCACCTATACAAGGTGATCCTTGCCAGGCGGAGCAGAACATCTACAGAGCCCTTGGTACTGGGGGCTTTTGTGGTGCCAAATGATCCCATAGGCTTCAGTCACCAGCTGCCTGAATTCCAAGTAAATATTGAAGATCTGGAAAAAATGTCAGGTTTAGTTTTCTTCCCCCAGGTGGACAAAACCAGAGATGTTAAAAATATCTGTGAGGTGGATACCTGTAAACTGATGGGCTTCAAGGAATTTACGTTGTACATCACTGCTAGAAAAGTGCAGAGTGCCCGTACATTGCATCGGTTGGAGAAAGTCATGTCAGAGTTAAGGGAGGCAGGAATTGAGCCTGATGAATATCTTCTGAAGCTTCACAAGAAGAAGGAAGAAGAACTACTGCAGGAAAAACAAGTCACAGCTAGAGAGGGGAAAACTGGCTAAGTACTTGTTCAAGAAGATGTTTGAGGTTTTGTACTTTGAAAGGGGAGCTAAAGGCAAACACAAAGACAAGGGCTGTATGAATTATCCTTTTTTGAGTTGTGAAAACAATAAACATTTGGAAGATGGTGGGTTTGGAGTAATATTCATTTTCATGTAACATGATGCGTACACATGATTTGCTGCAGTACTTAGATGTGGGAGATGAAAATGACCCCATTCTGGCATGAATAGATCACTGGACCTCCAGAAAAGGCTTTGTGCTATTTTCCAAGTGAGACATCAGACTTGGAGTTTGTATGGAATTCCTTCTAGTAATATTATAAAAATAGACAGTAGACACCTTGGGAGAACAACTGGAACATGTTTAAACGTAGTTCCACTTGCCAGTGTCTTTCAGTATGATACTGTGGAAGCAATGGTACTTTCTGGGATTTTTTTAAATTAATTTAGAAATATTTCATTTAACACTCTTTTATTAAAGACCTGTAAGACATAATGGAATCCCTTACAGTCTTCACATAGTGGTGTTAACCAAACCAGATTGTCTCTTACCTCTCCTGACCTTGTGTGCTTGGGATATTTTAGCATGTCAGTAACTATCGGTTCTTGTCATTTGCAGCAGACTTCTTCTATTCATGTATAATTCTGCATTTAAAAAAAACAACAATAGAAGCAGAGTTTGCACAAGTTTCTGTCAGGGTCAATGGGGTCTTCATAAATTAATGTAAGCTCAGTATTTCACTTTCACCACTAAGTTTGGATAAATGTATTTTCTTTGCTATTGCTTGATTTGAGAGGTTTGCACTGCTTTCTTTTTGTTTGTGGTTGTCACTCACTGGGTTTTTTCCTTGGCATCAGTCTTTGATATATAAATGTCACAACAAAACTCCTTTGTGAATGCAGAAGATTGACTATAAATGCATTTCCAGTTCTGCTTCAGCAGCAACTGAAGTTGGTCAGATTTGCATTGGCTTGAGAGGCTTAATGAAGGGGGGTTTTTTCATTAGTTTTTACTTTTCTCGTGTGTACATCTTGAATTCCAGACATACTTGAATTTTGGACATAAATTAGTGTGACTCATATCCTGAGATTTTAAATCTGGCAAGAAAGAGTAAAAACTTTTTAGAATATTTAGAATTTTCTTTTACTGGTAAGACTCTATGTAAATTTGAAGTTGTGTCATATAAACACCTTCAGTAGTTTTAATGTGAGAATTAATAGTTTCTGAGAAGGGTCATGTACTGCCAGACTGAATTGGGCTGTTTTCATAAAGGATGAATCAGGAGCATTATTTGGATGTTGTGAATCATCAGCTGGATTTTATAAAAACTATATAGTTCCCTTTATTTCAGAGAAAAAAGCCAGGAGTGGGAATCCTCAGAGGGATACTGCCTTGGGCCACCAAGCCCCAAAGGTGCCAGTTTTGCACGGCAGGGAAGAACCACCCCTCACCTTGGAGGCCATCTCTTCCCGCAGCTACTGCTGGACTTGCTGCTGCAGCTCCTGCTCCTGGACTGTCAACTGGCTCAGCACCTCCTGGTCCTGCTTCAGGAAAACGACAGGGTAGTGCCATGCAAGGCAGGGGTGGATGTCCCCTGGGGACAGACCCAGCTTACTGGGCAAGTGGCTACAGGCTCTCAGTGCCAGCGGGACATCTGCAGCATGGCTTGAATTTCTCTCTCCATGCTGCTGAGTCGTACAACCCAATCTGGGGCGGGGAGCGAGGGGCTTCCCACGTTACACTGAAGCACAACCAGCTGGAGGGGAGGGGTGGGCCCAGCAGCCCCCTCCCAAGCCCCACATGCCACCATCTCCTTACCTGGCTCCTGTCTCTCCACCTTGCCCTCCTGCCTCGACAAGAGGGAGTCTCAAAGCACTGCAGGAGTTTCTACCCCTGCGTGCTGGTGTCCCTGCACATGGGGCGCATTGCCTGCCTCTGCCTGCTCCTGCCCTGTGCTCTTGTAACATGCTAACTTGTACAGAACTGATTTGAAGGATGGCATCGACTGCCAGTGGGAATAGCCTGGATGCATCCTGTCATTCTGTGATGAAAGAAATATCTCTGATACACGTATCGTATAAGGCAGAACATCCTCCGTACTGACTGAAGTCTGTCTGGAGTACGCTGCCTCTGGCCCTTAAGGTGTGTTCTTGGGGATAACAGGCTCTGCTTCTGCCAGTGGGAACGTAACTGCAACCCCAGTAAAACCCAAAGGCATATGCATCACGGGAAGGTGAATTCCCACTGGAGTACTGGCCCAGCACACTGCCCTGCACAAGAGCTGGCTCAAGCCATTGCCCCAGTCATGGAAAGCAGGCAGAGATTTGCTTTTAGGAGGGGAGAAGCCGGGGAGGCCGAGAGGAGCAGTGGGAAGAAAAGAAGCCAAGCCGCACACATCCTTGGGAGATTTGCTGCCCTGCTGATTTCCCTTAACGATGGATTATGAGGAGGGCAAATGATGTCAGTTCCAAGATTTCATTCGCGACCCGGGAATGCGCTCTGCAGCATTAGGCAAGCCCAGCACATGTGGGTCTATCAGCAGTCAAAGCAGCTAATGAAATCAGGGAAAGGGCAAGGCCAGAAAATGTGGAGGCAGGAAGGGAAAGGGTATAAGAGGCACATCCGTGCTTCATTACCTAGCAGGTTGTGAACTTTAGGAACTCGCCCTCAGCAAGGGAATATTATATACCCATAGGCACAGATTAGTTTCCATTGCCTGATGGTTATAGCATCATTTTGCAAACAGGGACTTAGTAGTAGCACCAGAAACTATACATAGCTCAAGAATAACACATGGCTCTAGAATGCACTCGCTTTACCTTTATGTAATGTAGTTTTCCATTCTCTTTGGAAAACAATGTAATTTTGGTTTTCACAATTCAAAAAGTGTACAAAAGGAACAATTTGAATTCCAGTGGGGACAGGTATCTACCAATTCCTTTCAGGGAACCAGACTCACAATAGGTTTCAGTATCCAGCTCTAGATGCAGGACCTGCCAGCAGATGTTCAGCTTTACAGTGCCTAAATAGCTAATGCTCTGCTGCTATAATCCTTCACCCAGCTGAGTCCAAGGAGTTTCATGCAGAAAGGTTAGATTAAGCCCTTTAGGAGGAAGTAAGTTGTAGAAGGATTCTGTTGTCCCCGTTATGGCTTTGCAGGCGTGTGCTTACCGGCTTAGTTTACAGCAATCAGACCTCCTGCTTCATGTCAGTCATTTAAACTGTGCTGTATTTGCCTGCTCTTTCTTTTCTGTTTATTTCTCACCTTTCTTCTACTATCAACATTTTCCAGAGCAGAGACCACTTCTGGTACCCCAGGCAGAGCAGAGTGATGAAGAGGAGGAGGAAGAACACTCCTTTGGGATTGCTAGACTTAGCCAATAGTGCAAGTGTACTTATTTGAGAAACTGGAGCTAAACCGCAGTATCTCGGGTGCCAGTGGTACTACCTGCAAGAAGGCAGAACCCAAATTTGACAGAAAATAAATTGGTCTTTTCCAGTCTAGCTCATTCTATGATTCTACGAACTAAACTTCACTTCGCCTCTTCAGTACTAAACTCGTCAGTTGCCTCTTCGGTATTAAACTCATCTTGGGACTTTACTTGCAGGAGCATTTGCATGGCTCATTGTGCTTTTTTCCAGAGGTTTGAAGGTAGTCTGGGAGTTAGGCCATGAAGTCATGGAGCACGCTAGCAATAGAATACTAGAATCAACTAGGTTGGAAGAGACCATTACCCCAGGACTGCCAAGTCCGCCACAAAACCATGTCACTACCTAGTGGTGGTAAGGTTGCGGGGCTAACAAAGGCTCTGTGAAAGGAATAGCAACCTTGTTATCACAGTGCTTCTTCATCATGACTCTACTTTAGGTTTCTGAAAGTTTATCTCCACAAAGATATGTGACACTTTTTGCTGTTAGAGAAACTGTGTTCTCAAAGTCTCGCCTCAACTCTCAAAGAGCAGCTTGCTTTCTGTCTAAAGTTTGTTATCTCCTGTCTCCACAGGATTAGATCCCAGACGAAGCAAGGAGAGATGAGTAGGAAGGGCATCTAAAACCACTGCATTCAGAACTGCTTTTGGGAAAGCCGTTTGCTCATTTTGCCCTATTTGCCAGCAGACACCTCCAATGACAGACAAGACAGCTGCCTGAACACACCCTCTCCTCCGGCCGATTTGCCGTTTCCCCCCCACTTATTCCCTGCCCGTGTCTCTGCTGCCTGGAGCTGTCCTTGCCAGATGCTGCTTCTCCGTGTCCCAGTCTCCTCCCAGTCAGTGCTCCCAGAGCCCATCCCACGGGCTGTGTGCTCAGCTCTCCCCAGCAAACCCCTGCCAGCAGCAGGGACTGGCCAGGGGCCCCTCTGGCTGCACAGGGGCTCAGGAACCCCTAAGGACTCGGGAACCAGTGTTGACAAGAACCGGGGTCTCAGTGTCTCCTCCAAAGCAGAAAAAGAAATTCCCAGTTCCCACTCTCCACCCAGCCAACCAAAAGTGAAAAAAAAACAAAGCACTGAATCCTTCCTTTTAAGGCAAATGCTGCCTCAGTATCTTTCAGAAAGACCCTCTGCCAGTAACAATAGAGTGATGTGGAGCTCACAGCAGCCCTGACCCATGCATCACCCACAAGAAGAGAAGGAAAGCAGCTGGGTGATGCTCACTCTTCCGCAGAAGCGAGAGCAAAGCAGCGGGCTTGGGCTAGGAATGGCTTCTGGCATGAAGTTGTGTGCTGCTGCTGCTGCTGTTGCCCTCCCCACCCAAGTGTCCATTTGCCACAGCCTTCAGCAGCAACTGAGCATCTTCCTCCACTCCTGCACTGCCTGGCTCCCCCAGCCCCACTTTGGGGCCACAGGCTCCCAAACGGGGCTTGTGCAGGCCAGGGGAAGTGCAGCATCTTGGGGGGCACAGGCCCTGGGGATGTGGGGTGGCCAGGGGCTGTTTTCAGCTCCTCCAGTGGCCACGTGTCCCTACCCATGGCAGGGGGTTGGAACTAGATGATCTTAAGGTTGTTTCCTACTCTAACTATTCTATGATTCTATTCTAAGCTAGGGATGCTGCCAAGCCCTCCTTGTGCGTGATGGGCACATCCCTAGCCAGCATCCCCCCAGTGAGGCCACACAGGCACTTGGATGAACACAAGTATTTACTGGGTAGCTGCTGGGCAGCCAGGGCACTAGTTCAGCCTGGGACCCCTAGCCTTGCCTGGCTACCTGGGTTTTAGTTCTATTGAATGGCCCAGGAGGGGGGAGAGGAGCCTCCTGCCTCTGCTGGAGGGATTCCACCTGCTTCTGCAGCTTCTCAAAGTGTGGCCAGAGATTCCCCACCTGCGTGCTGGTGTCTTTGCACATGGGGCATGCTGCCTGCCTGCCTCTCTGTCTGCTTCTGCCCTGCACTCTTCAGCATTGCCCTCAGCTCTTCCACCTGCACGAAGGGGAGGAGAAAGCATTTCTGAGATGGGATGGATGCAGCCAGCAACCCTGGGTGCCGTGGAGGCTCCATGGCTCCAGCCAGCCAGGACATATGGCCAGAAATCCCACCAGGATCACCCCACTGAGCTGGTGGGTGGTGGGAGCTCTCCCTGCACCTCACCTGCTCCTGCAGCTGCTGGGATGTGGTGATCAACTGCTCCAGTGTGGCCCTGTTCACCTCCTGCTGCTCTGCCTGCTCCTTCAGCTCCTGCTTTATCTCCTGGAGGAAAGACATGATCTGGGAATGGTGGTGGGGCAGTCAGGGCATGGTGACAGTGTCGTCCCAGACCAGGGGCTCTTCATCTGCCCCCTCCCTGCCCAAACCCCCCGAGCATGAAGTCTGTGTTCTCTTCCCTTGGAATCACCATTCCATTTCCAGCCTCACTGTTTGAATTTCCTTACATTTTTTTTCTCTTTGTCCAGACAAAAGGCACTGGCAGTGCAAATACAAAGTACATATTGTGAAACACTCCCCAGCCCACCTTGCCCTCGCCATTAGCAAGTGATCATCTCAGCATTTCAGACGGGTCTCCTCAGATGTTATCTGCATGTACAGGACTGCACTGTCATGTTGGGTACACCTTAAGTACCAAGTTCTTACTTTCATCAAAGAATAAGATACTAAGAGAAGACATTTTGTTGAGAATGCAGCAACACACGGGAATGCCCAGGACAATGCCAACAGCTCTCACTATGCTCTCGATGGTGGTGTGGTTGGATGTCTTCAAAGCCTGCAAGAGAAAAATACAGCATGTTAGAAAAGACCCGCATATGCTAGGACAAAACTGGCTTTCTCAAGAAGGGTCCTTTGGGGACTGCCCAGCTGGTCAGCTGTACAATGTATCTTCTATCAAATTAAGTCATGCGGGGGCTGCAATTTAGCAGAACCTGAAAAGGATTCACTAGGGAGCATTCAGCTACTCTTCTACATGCAGACGTTACACAGTGCCTGACCTTTTACTCCTGTTGCTGTTTAAGTTGACTGTCATAGCTTATCAGATGAACGAGATGCAGGGGAGTGGTAATGCTCTGTTTAAAATATAAATGCAAAGCCTGTTGCACCATCCTCCCCATGGCTGTCAGTTTCCCAGAATGGTTACAAATGATACTAATCTTTACTACTACAGATCAAAGCTGAGAGGTAGCACATCTCGCCTGCGAGGGCTCTCTCACGCCTGTAAAGAGCTGTAACAGATCTGTGTGCTACAGATATGTGTCTATCTGTTGCAAAAAACTCTTTTGGGACAGCACCAGTGGTATGCAAGGAATTCCAGGTATCCTTCCCTTCTGCTGACAGCTTGCTGTTAAGGCAGCAGAAGTGTTACTCTCGTGTGGAGATCTGCTGCAGAGACCAGCTGCTCTCTAACTTGATACCTCCTTGGGTCTTCTGTGCCCCCTTGAATTCCTGCAAGCCCTGATTGCCATAATTTTTATGCCTCATGGCTTAACACAGAGACTGGACACCCTGTGTAATTGTCAGCTCTGTTTGAGCATGGTTGATGTTCCTCAGATCTCCTTGGAGGATGGCAGCAGGTGATGAACAGTGAAACCACTTCCAGCACTGCTCTGTGCCAAAGAGGACATTCACCTGCTCATCTCCTGCTAGTTTTCTCAACTGAAGTAACTGTGGACTCTAGCATACAGCAAAAAAAAAAAAAAAAGTGGTTTTTTTTTGACAAAAGGAAATGTTAGACACGTAATAGCAAGGGGGTGAGGCTTTACATGCTTGTTAGAGCCATGTCCATGAGTTACTGCTTCAAGATCCTTGTTGAGAACTGTGCTCGTGTCCATGTCATCCCTGTTGCACACTTAATCACATCCCTGCCTACATCTGTAGTGACAATACAAACTCCTTTGAGGCAGCTAAGCTGCAGGAGTCTTGGGTATGGAGAAGTTTCTCCCTTGTTCATCCGCTGTTTTAATATGTTTGGGTTTAAAGCTAAGTAACTGAATAGCAAGGGAGATTGATGACCAGGCTGTCTGCAGCCTGATACAGTGATTTTCTGATACTCCCTTGACAGTCTAGTCGTGATTGTTACTGCTCATCTTGAATCAGGGTAAAAGTGATGATAAATAGGAGACAGAAGAGAAGGGAATGCAGGGGAGAGTTGCCGTGGTGGTCAAGGGCTTTGGGCTACAACAGCCCACTATCTCAGCTCGGTGCACCGTTGGTATTTGGCCTTTTGAGGGCAGACTGCTTCCACGGTGTTGGCCTTGGTAGTCAAAAATGATGGGGGATATGAGTCAAGTGTCTCTGGCCCATAATAACTGTCTTTGCTGGTGATAGTAAGATACCCTTTTAAAATGAATTGTTGTTTGGGGTGTTATATTGACAGTAGTGCAGTATGGAGCTAATAATTTTTCCTAGATAAGGGTTTTGACAATGAAAGTGCCTTTAGATTAACCACATAACTTATGTATCTGCTCCCTAGACAATTTTGACTTCAGCTTTTTCATGAATCTCATTCTAGGTGAGAATTTATCCCTGCACTGATGTCTTGTAATGCTATTGGTTTGCATTGAGGGGGAAAGGGATTTAAAGTTCTGCTTTCTGTTGATTCACTTCAGAGCACTATTTTGCAATTTTTAGTTTGCCCTGTAGTAGTAAAGATGTGTGTCATTAGCAGGTTGTACTAAGTGCTGCACTAACCTGTGGAGAAAGAATACCTGTCCTGGAAAAGTAAAATGTATTAGATAACAACAGGCAACAGCTGAAAGGAGAGAAGATACACATCAGAAATTTGACTATTTCCTTCATCAAAGGGCTTCAGAGGTGATGCAACCCACCTTGAGTGTTCTTTCCATCACTGGAGTCATCTCCCTGACAGAAACACTCAGGTATCCTATGAAATAGATGGAGGCAAGCAGGTAACAAAGGCCAGGATTTGCAGAAGCTGCTAATCTGGCCAGCAGTGACTGCTGGAGGCTGGTACTCGGTTTCTCAGGGGAGTGGGAGGGGGTCTGTCATTAGCCTCTTTTTTTGGAATTGGCTAGACAAGGTAAACCTCTGCCATCAAAAACTGTTAAATAGAGAAACCATTAAATAGGGAAGAGTGGCTCGAAAGCTGCCCAGGAAAAGGACCTGGGGATGTTGCCAAGAAGGTCAACAGCATCCTGGCCTCTATCAGCAATAGCACAGCTGGCAGGACCAGGGAAGTGATTGTCCCCTTGTACTTGGCACTGGTGAGGCTGTGCGCCAAGCACTGTTCAGTTCTGGGCCCCTCACCACAAGAAAGACATTAAGGTGCTGAAGCCATGTCCACAGAAGAGCAATGAAGCTGATGAGCAGTCTAGAGCACAAGTCTTATGAGGAACAGCTGAGGGAACTGGGGTTCTTTGGTCTGGAGAATAGGAGGCTCAGGAGGGACCTTATCGCTCTCTACAACTGCCTGAAAGGAGGTAGTAGTGAGGTGAGTGTTGGTCTTTTCTCCCAAGTAGCAAGTGACAGGACTAGAGGGAATGGCCTCAAGTTGCACCAGAGGAGGTTTAGATTGGGTGTTAGGAAAAATGCCTCCACTGAAAGGAATTCCTTCCCTAAACCAGAGCTGCTTAAAGATAGGACAGCAGAGAAACAGGGAAGGGTTATTTGGTGGCAGCTTGCGGAGAAGTGGGCACCTTTGATACAGTAGTGCCTGGTCTCTTTGTGTTTAACCTGTGCCAGCCTGTGTGAAGAAAACTCCAAACCCTTCTATGCCCATGCTGGTCCCATGTACTTATTGCTCAGCAGTGAAGATGTGGAGGAATTGTTTATAAACCCCAAAGTGCTCTTGCTAGTAACATGGCTCGGTGGGGAAGTTGGGAGCAATTTTGCTGTTATTTTTGAATTGTCTTCTGCAGTCACAGGGGAAAAGCTTTTCTCACCATGTAACAAAGGAAATGTGGGAAATGTTCCTTTTTTTTCTTTCAGATTCAGGTCCATCTAATCAGCTCCACCTACACAGCGATGGAGTAGCTGGTTCTCACACACTTCCTAACAGCCATCTGCCTGTGCAGTTAATGGCTTGCCTGCTTTTGCCATAGCTTGGAGGAAGAGACTGAACAACAGCTTTCTGTACTTGCTTAAAATATCTGTGTGGATGCTCTGGGCTGGATACTCAGTGGGGTCTGTGAACAACCCCCACTTTCCTATGTTGTAAAATATTACACAGCAACCGGCCTTTTCCATCGCGCCCTTCAAACAGGGCAGGTTTGCCACCTGCCATGTGAAAAATTAACAGCTGTGGCAACACAATACTCCCAAAATACTCGCTTTCAAGAGCTGAACAGGAGGCTTTTGATGTTGACTTGAGAGGTACGATGGCTGGCATCCTGGCTTCCCTCCCAGTGCGCTGGGCAGGTTGGGAAAGATGCAGCAAGGAGGTCTGGAATGAAGTGCTTCCAACTGTGCTTAAGAAACAATGTGGAAGTATTTAGCAGATCACAGAAGTAAACTTGGTTTGCATCAAGAATAAATATTTCCCAAGACAACAAATAAAGACCAGTGCAACTTTTCCCTAGCAGCTCTCAACAGATGATCGGGCAGGGCTCAGCACTGAGCAGGCTGGAGGCAGGCGGGACATGAGAGTACCTAACGATTTGCCAGTGCTCAACAACCTCTAATCCTTTCCCATCTTTACATGAATGCATCTATCCGGAGGAAGACCAGCCCGTTTCCATGCCAGCCTGCTTTTACTCGCATGGATTAAGGAAAATATGCATTCCTCCCTACACAGAATTTTGTTACCCGGCCAATGTGTTTTGGCACTGCAGTGCCTCCAAAAGTGGGGTGGCCATGCCCAAACACTTGGGAACCCACAATGGGGCACAAAACATGGTGAAATGAAACCATAGCTGCTTTACAGAGCCTGGCTGTAGAAGTGGGCTTGAGCTTGGATTTGATTGCCAGGGTGTTGTAAGATGCAAGATAAGCTAAAACTAAAAGGTGTGAAAGCAAGGTGAGAAGGCTGACCCAACTGGTGGCAGTGCTGGAGGGGAGGAGGCCAAGCCATGTCACTCAGCCATCAGGAGCTCCCTTGGGTTGAATCTGAACTGCTTCAGTGGCAGCTGAAGAGCCTTCTGCAGAACATCAGCCCTGTGATACCATTCTATGAGGTGTGCATGTGTATACATGTGCTTGTCCCAAATGGAGGTGGTCAGGAAATGGAAGGCTTGCTGATACAGCAGTCTTTCCCTTCATCACTTCCTTTTTCAGCCTTCTCCAGATCTGAGTACTGAGGATTCAGCCTTTGCCTGTTTTTATATTATCTGCACTTCCACAGGCTGAATTTCATCATCTGCAAGGAGATACGACTCCTTTCCCATTCCTGAGGAGGAGGGAAGAGGAGAGAACATGACCATTATCCTGCTTGCTTATTTGGGACATAGCATTGCACTCCAGCTTACCTCCAGCTGTGATGTGCAGCAGCTGGAGCTCCAGGAAAAGGTGCTGGGGTTCACCGAACTTGATTTAACTGCATGTTTAAGACTATCTTTGTTGCTATTCCTATTGCTACCCTATTACTAACTGTATTGTTATATTATTAGTGTATCAGACTGACTGTCCTTTCTAGCCAAGGGAAATCTAATCAGAGAATCCAGTAGTGCTCCCTTAGAGCTCAGGACTTCTTGGTGAGAGACATTTTGGCAACAGGGCTGCCTTTCCCCACTGCCACTCACTGCTTGGGACGACTTTGGAGCCCTGCAAATATCTGCCAGCGTTAAAGAGCAGAGTGATTGCTCCGTGTGTTAGCCTGGGTGACAACATCTTAACATTTCCTTTTGCTTTGTCACAGGTATCCTGCAATGTCAAGCAAGTGTGACAGGAAAAAGCTGCCCAGGGAAAAGCTGTGCAGAAACAGTAAAAGACTGTGGTGAAATTTCCCCATCTTCCCTTGTCCCAGCTTCAGTCTTCAGGTGGGTTAATGTGTGGGGAGACTCCTGTGAGTGGGAATGCAAGAATGTATGTTCATGTGGAGTTAGGATTGGTGTGTGGCTGTGTGGGAAAAGAGTTTTGGCTTCAGGGTTATGTTTTCATTACATGAGGCTTGTGCTGTAGCAAGTAGATCTCAGAAAAGAAATCAATGTTCCTGTCATCAGGGTAAGTCCTATCAGTAGTAGAGCGTCACCCTCATTACTTCTGGGCTTGCCTGTCCTGAGCCCTTGCTAGGAGTTAGGCGTCCAAGGCAGGCAACATCCTTTTTGCAAAAGCCATGGTTGTGAAAAGCAGACATGTGTTGAAGATGCTGGAGGCCAATATTCAAACGCCCTGCAACTGATTTCCACTGGAGATTTGAACTCCATGTTCCCACTCCAAAGGGGACACATTTGCCATGGGGGTGGAGGAAGAAATGGGACATGAACTATCCTGTTAAAGCATTTCTAGTGTCCCTAAATTGCTCAGTAGCTTTAGCTATCATTTGGGCCAAAAAGGGAGGATGCAGTCCTCACTGCAGAACTTATTGGTGGTGCAAGGTACCAGTCTGCCCTGCAGAGACAGTAGGTGATGTGAAGAAGTGTGTGAGACTGTGCAGGAGTGTGTTTGGGGCCTCCCACGAAGCAGCACCTCAGCGCAAATATGAACAGGATCCCCAGGAAGGTCTGGGATTTCCCATAGCCTTAGGAGTCCTGAATCAAAACCAGAGACACTCCCATTACATGTGATAGGACTTCAGGGGCTCAGAGATTAAGCTAGGTGATTTTATTTTTTAATGCAACATGTGCAAAGCACATAAAATGCTGAGTCCAGCCATTCCCATGCTCTTCTGCACACTGAGCTCTCACCTGAGCATCACCTTCCTCACCCTCACAGCCTTTCTCATTCCCGTGTACTCTTTAAGAGCAGCTGCTTTGCTTTGTTCTCTCCACTTTGTACTCTCTCTGGGTCAGAAGCTGCCATCACCAAAGTGAACACGTTGCTCTTACTAATGGCAAAGTAATCAATTTGAGTCACAGTATACATTAATAATGGCTATGTAATGCTAGTGCAAATTAGGTTTGGGCAGGCTGTGAAGCCCAAGACATCTCATCTTCCTGAGCAGAGCTTGGATTTACTGTCCTCTGGGGAAGGCCACAGTGAAATGGCTCCCTACCCCCCCCTCACAAATCCTCCCTTGATTGGATACAGTATGGTCGTCTGATTAAAATTGTGCAGTGGTTCAGAAAATGATTTTCAGCCAGTGCTTCACAGTAAATCACTTTTCTTTCCCCCCCAAGTCAACAAATTTTACCTCAAGTACAGCTGGACACTGAAACACGAGGCTCCAGAAAAGCAAGATATCAGCGATGCAAAGCCAGGGGAGTACCCAGCAGTGGTGACAAACTGTCACGGGCCATCCCCAGTGCTCTGCCATGCATATTGCACAGTGATGCTGCCTACTTACACCCAGATCCCTTTTCCCACAGAGTCAGGTCCCTGGCAAGGTTTGTGTTTCCTGTGGGCAAATGTCCTGGTATCCGCTGCTGTACTCCTGGGTGGGATGTCCCCTTCCCAAAATGCCTTGTCTGTGCCTGCCACCAAAATTCTTAGAGAAGTGGATGGCAGGAGCAGAGCAGAGCATCCCATTGGCCTCCACTCCAGTGTATCTGTGTAAGGAAATTGGGTAACGAAGAATAATAATAATAATCATCATCATCATAATAGTATAAAAATAATCCATGTAAATGCTGCAGCAAATATCTGCCTGACAAGGAGTGGTTGGTGATTGGAAAAAGGGAAATGGGGTATTTTGCATTAGATCTCTATAGTTTATTGACTCAGTGTTCACATGTCAATGCATCTATATGTCATTTGAAGTGTCTTTCAGCAAGTGGTATGGCATTGCTTATATAGGTGGTCATACACTGTGCTGAATGTCTGAATTACCATCATTTTTTTGCTTTCCTGGAGAGACTGGAGCAGCCTAGGGGATGCACAACAGGGGATGAACCACCTGAGTCTTTAACACCCCAGGAAGCAGAAGAAAAAATGCATATTGTGCAAACAAGTGGGGAATCTTTGTTGCAACCAACACCAACTTCCCACCTTTGTTGCAAGACAGGCTCTCTCCACTTTGTATTTGCTCTATGAGGAACGGGTAGTGTGGGGGAGGGAAAGGCTCTTTATTAAATTAAGAAAACATGTTTCACAGCATATTGGCACTGAGCTGGAAAGGAGCAGCTTGGTTGCCTACTCCCTTTTGCAGTCCCTGCAGGATCGTTCCTCACTGGGGATGATTAGTGCCTTCGTCCATCCAGTTTGAAATGTCACATTTCGTGCTGCAATTAGAAAGAGTTTTTATCCGCGGGATGTATGTGTGTGTGTCTGAGGGGGTGTTTTCATTCCCTCCAGGTGAATGTTTTAGTAAGCTTAGATTCTTCCAACATATAACACAAATACTTGAAAAGAAACATTTTACTTTTACTAAAGACTGTTATTGCAGCTTTCACAACCTTTCAGAGATCCCTGGGAACTTGAAAGAAGGAATGGGCTTATGAAAGGAAGCGTGATCATCTTTTTAAGCTGGGGCACAGGAGAGAGGTGATTTCAGCATTCTCAGTTCCCAAAAGGAGTTGCTTTCACCATGGCAGGTCTTGCCAATGCAGCCCGCTGGAACCCAACAGGAGCGTTTGCTCAGCCCATTCTGAAAGCACCTCTAGGCAGCTGGCAGCAAAGGTCCACCATGTTTTGGTGGACCTAAACAGGCAGTAGGCTGTTTAATTTACCAATAAAAATGTACCTGAAGATGCCTTGAAGATCACAAAAGGGCACTCCAGCTTGAGGATTTAATCCTAAGTATGAAGTCCCCCTGATTCTGATTTGACAATGTATCTCCAAACACAGGATGAAATTTTCAGTTCTATTAACTATCAAGTAATGTCACTTTTTTTAATGGAGCAGAATATAACTCCAAATGAGCCCACACAGCAGAACAGAGGTCTTGGCTACAACATATAAAGTAACACGAGTATGCATCTACTTCCTGCATCTTGTGCATGGATGAAAAGATGAGGTTCCTACCCAAATGACTTAAGAGTTTTCAGGTATTATCCTACAAACGCTTATTCACACAAGTAGTTACTTCAAAGGGTGGTCTTCATAAAAAGGAAATTTGCCTCTTTAGAGTTGAGAAGGCAGAAAATGAAAACATTGAGTAAGGCACAGTGCACCGCCTATATAATTTAGTGTATATATTTAACAGTCTAAGCACTAATATATTGAGCATGGTGACCAAGACTTTCAAAATTAGAGCACTAATATTAGATCTTTTCAGCTGTATTTGGGATGCAGAAAGCCCTGAGGCATCAGAATATAGAAGGAGATACTTAACTTCAGGTATATGACGGGGTTATTGACCTTCAGAATATTATTTGGGGTGAAAGTTCAGTAGTCTGAGAAAGTGCTCTTGTTTTTACAATTATGGTACTTGAGGCTGCTGTTGTTCTTTGGGTGTTTGCACATTTAAGCACCTTTTTCCAGGCTAAAGTATATCTGCAGTCATGGTTAGTTATGCTGGCTCCTTGGCCCACCTTACCTTCTTCATGGTTTTGTATCTCCCTCTCCAGCCAATGGTGCTGCATCTCTTCCAGGCTGTTTTTCAGCTGCTGGCAACGTGCTGGTTTTTGGCCCCTGTTAGTGCTGCCTTTAGCAGGCCCTACAGAACAGGAGTGTAGGAACAGAACAGGACCAACATGTGGAGCTCCAGCTCAGACTGTTGTCTTGATTTCTGAGACCCCAGAACCGTCATGAAATGCCTAATAGCAAAATGTCTTGCTGATAAAACATCGTTGTTGTCTTCTGTTGTGTCATACATCTCAGGGTTTCTTGGACAGCCTAGGGTTTTTTTGTGAATAATTGGCAATTACTCCTGTCCATCTGTGGCCTTTCCATATCATCAGCTGCCTCATGAAGGTCAAAAACCTTGTACAGAGAAAGCCTGTTCTGTGTTAGGGTTAGATGCTGTTGGACTAGCAAAGGGAAGAGGTACACTTGCTGTAGGGATGCCTATGCTGTGACACGTGGCCTGAGAATAGTGCTGCCTCCTCCATTTGGTGATCCTCAGCTCAGTAAGAGCCAAAATTTGAAACCTCCCCAGAGGAGTCTTAAAAACCACCTGGTACACTGAGACAAATACCCCAATCTGATTTTCAAGAGGCATTCTGGGAAAGCACATCCTTACTGTCCTACCTCAGACATGAAATAATTAGAAGTCATCTTATGTGGACTGCAGGAGTTTGTCGTCAGTCTTAATGGAGAATGAAGTGGTTCTGCTATTGACCTGATATTTATTTTAAAATGTGCTTACAGCCTAATTTTAAGCACTGACATATGAAAACCCTGCCCTTGGTGTTCAGAAGAAAGTCAAAAAAAACCCCAGCCTGAGGAGGAACATAATGAGAAAGGAAGCTCGTGAGAAGGACTCACAACAAAAGATATTCGTGGGTCCACCAGCAGTTGTAACTCTCTTGTCTTATACTCACTTCAGAGCACAGGATGAAAGCTCAAAACTCAAAAAAGACGACTTTTGTGTACAGATTAGCATTTTTTTAAAGCACTGCTCTTCCATGTTACCTGACATGTGTCCGTGCGTCCTACTACATGTTTCCTTGACCCATAGAGAAGGGTGTGTTGACATTTCACTTCTGGGGTGACTTTGCACAGGTCTCAAGCAAGGCACAAGGCAATGGCCCAGGATGCTTGTGGCTTGCAGGTAGTTTTACTTCCACTTTTCCGTCTACCTTTCTGGTTTTCATGTAATTTTTTCTCTTTTGCTGTCATTTCACTTGTTCTTTGCTCATTCCTTGGTGTTCTGGCACAACCTTCACTGTGCAGTTCACAAGGCTTTGTCCACTTCAGATAGGGCTGATCTGCAGGAAAAAAAATTACTAAATATTGAATATGCAAAAGAAAAAGAACAAAGCCCAACATGCTAATAAGGGGCAGGCTTTCATTACCTGGTCATAATTGCATTACTCCAGAGTAGAGGAAATATGACTAATGCTATGTCTGTGCTTCTGGCATATGACTGCTGTCAGTTTCAGGGAGGACTTATTAAACATCACAAAAGTGTGACTAAAGAAAATGATGAGTAGAATGTGGAATACAGCAGTCATGGTCTTATTATGTGTGTGGTGAATTTCTAATCTGGGATGATGGGGAATGTCTGTGGGGGGAGAGCAGTAAGAAATCGCTGTAATTTGCCATCAAAGAAAATCAAAGTTGTGTCAAGGGAGGCTCTCCTAACTATGAAGTGATGGGTGATCCTTTGGCCCAGCTGACCCTGTGGTGCTGCTGAGTCTTCTCTGATGGCTTTCCTGGTTGCTTATTCCTGCTTCAAGCATTGCTTGTTCCCTTTACAGGAAACAGCCATTTACTGAAAAACCCAGCGATGGTCCTGAGAGGAGAGAACAGAGCACTGGTCTGTCCTTCTATGTGTGGCCAGCACTACAGGGTGGTAGTCTAATTTTCCATCTCTCTGGCCTAGTTGTGGTGCATCTTGGGCATCCCAGCTTTCTAGCTTGACCCTTCAGAGGTACATCTCCTCCTGCTGCAGACACAGGGAAGTCCCTGATTTAGGCCGTCTGGGTCATCCTAGCATAGCAAGAAAGGCATGTACTATTTTACTGTCACTGTGCACACATTAATCACATAAACAGGTCTTCCGAATTGCACTTGCAACCTCCTGAGTCAAACTCTTCTGAGATGCACTTTTGTTTAGGACTCAGCGCCAAAGACTGCATTGAAGAGTTAGAGCCTACTATGAAACATGCAGTTATCTTCTTGGAAGAGATATAATTGTAGAGCCAGATTTTCTGCTGATGTAAAAACTGTTCAAACCAAGGTGACCCCATTGAGCCCATACTTAGCTATGCCAGCATCAGTCAGGCCCATCATCCCCATGTCTCCCCTTGCGTTACTAACCCTGTCTTTAAAACAAAGACATAATTGACAAAAGTTGGACAATTTTTGTGCATTAAACAATTAGAGCAGCAAACGCAGAGCCTTCACATCACTTCTCCTTTCAATACCTAACATCAGTATTTTCCTTCCAAATGAGTTTTTAACAGCTATATTGTTTTGAAATGTGGCACAGCACCATTAGCGTCTTTCCAGAACAATTGTATTACTTTTAAGTAGAGCATTAAAGGGCTGAGTACCATTTTTTTCCAGGGATGCAATTAGGTAGGTGAGGGATCATGATGCCTGGTCAGGTAATTGATCAAGTGCTGGTCAGCTGCTGCCCTGTATTAAAAGAACAATCAATAGCGATGATACAAGTTTACTAAAAGAAATAGAAATGAAACAACAGAGAGGTTGTAACCGGGATTTTATGCTCCAGTGTCTCTGGTGACAAGATTTCCCTGTAAGCAATGCTACATTCGTGATATGCAAGGAGGTACCACTCATCAGATGCTCTTTGTGGACTTCCAAGGCAGGACTGCAAGTTTTCATCACATCTGTAATACAGGTTATAATTTTGATGACAGATGAACAGATAGATAGAACTGTCTCAAGGTCAGACATGGAGTTAATGAAACTCAGTTGTTCTGTTGCTATTATGCAGGCTTAGCCATATGATTAAATTATTGCACTGATTCTTTTCCTGTTGTAATGCTGTTATTGCCTGCTTAATAAACTGCACATATTAATGATCCATAAAAATCTTCTAGAGAAATAAAATTAATTGGGAATTTAAATCTCTTGAAACTTTAACCAAAAGTCTAAAGCTAAAACCTTAGAGGCACAAATCACAACATAACCAAAGATCTCAAAGCCATCACTCAGCTGCTGTTTAATCTGTAGGTGCCCCAAGGTTCTAAGTTTCTGTTGGTCTACATTTCTCCCCTATTTTTGAGTTTATATTAAACTAGCCTATATATATTTTTTTAATATAAACTCCAGCCTATATATATGTATGAATGTATCTATACAGCAAAATATTGTATTTTAGATGATTTCATGCACAGCAACACTATTGAACTGGAACTGTCCTCATCAGCATATGGATGACTAAGATGTGAAGAAGCCCCTAAGTCCCTCTTCTGCTGTGTTATCAGTGCTAATCAGTGGCAGCTCCCATCAAAAGAAAGAGCCTGGTGGTGGGCTGTAAAGCTGTTGTAAAAGATCCAAGAATCAGAAACAAACCTCCACTGAATTTCTTTCAACTAAAGCCAGGTAATGCATTACACCCTGCTGAAAGAATTAAATGTATTTGCTGAATCATTAACATCACGGTGCCCACAGTGGGACTCTTATTTTAGATATTAAACTTTTCTGCTAACCATGCACAGTAAGTGTGTCAGAGAAAGGGAGAACAAGAGGACAAGCCTCATCTCTGGAAAAGCATTTTCTTGTATGTCAGCAACTGTGTTTCTGTGATATTATGTGTATTCAGCTGAATTTTATGGGTGGAAAAGAGATGAATCGGGCCCGCATAACGTAAGAAAAGAGAGAGATACATTAAAACATAGCTGGAATTTCTGGCTGGGTCATAGTAACATGTTATAGATCAGCAAGACAAATTTCAGAGGTATGGGAGACATGCACCCAAATACTGTGCTTTCCTCTAAAATGTCTTGCTTGCAACCACTATAAATTGAATTATTTCTTCTCAGGAAAAAAATTAGAGGACATCTTCCCGTCTTATTTATTTTGTATAATTTGTGAGACATTTGAGCTTAACTCTTGCTTGCAGTTGTCCTGTGCTTGTTATGGGGAACTGACACAACTTTACACCCCTAGGCCAAAGAAATTCTGCCAATGAGTTTGGAGGAACGTGACCACAACAATGAGAAGGACAAAGACTTGCTGGGCTTTTCTAGCTTGGGGCTGCGTGTGCTGCTGACTGCTGGCTCAATGCTCTGGCATGGAGGCAGCCTCATATTCTTTTTCTTTCTCCTGCTTTTCCTACCTGTTTCCCAGCATTTTCAATGCTCATTTATATGCTTTATAATGCAGTTATGTCATTTGACAGGCAAGGGGACTGTTGTGGCTTGCCATGAGGTTTTCAGCAGTTGGGACTTTCCCTGGTGGTCCTCGATGGTGGACTGGAATATCAATGGTTCATATCTCTTACAGCAAAACGTGAGAGAAAGGGTCAATGTCCTGTGTCTTTCTATCTTATAAATACCCCCTCGGCTTCCAGCTTTGCAGAGAGACAAAACAAGCTACTTACTGGGCTGTCCCCCCCACTTCAGTCATCAGCTGATAGTCTTTCTCCTGACTTGAGGAGAAGCCTGAGAAGGGAAGAGAGATTTCTGAAGTGAAAAGTGCCCTGTGATGAGATACGGGAGACACAAGAGACACAAGCTGCTTCTGGACTCCCAGGCTGTGGATAAGAAACTGCAACTGATGCTTATGAGTGAGTGGGGAAAAAATGCCTTAAACCCATGTGACATTTATATAACTTCAGGCCCGGGATGTTTTTCTTACACAGGAAGGTTGAGTACTGCCAGGGGCAGCTTTCATGATAAAAGCAAGCCAATAACCTCTGAAATGGACAATTACAAACAAGCCTTCAGGAGAAGCCAGAATGTTCCATGTCAGTCTTGTGCCCCTCTTGACTACAGTTGCTGGTGGCTCCCAAAACTGGCATTAGTCAAAGACCTAAGATGAAAAAGGATTTTGGGTGACACAAGCAGGATTTTTGGTGGGCAGGATGCTGAAGAGTGGGTGTACACAAAAATAAGGGGAGGAAAGTGCTGTTTGGGAATGCGGGCTGACCAGAGACAAAGTTGAACTGACTTTGCTCAGTGAGGTGGGCCCAATCAGTCATTTTTCTGTGAACTTCCTAAAACCAGCAGGTTCTCCTCATTCCTTGCAAGCCTTTAATTCCCCTCCAAGAAACAGAGGGAAAGCACAGGACTGGAGCAGATGACTTCCTGAGGTCCCTTCCAGCCTGAAGCTGGAGAGGGACTTTTTACAGGGGCATGCAGTGACAGGATAAGGGGGAATGGCATTAAACTGCAAGAAGGGAGATTCAGATTAGAGATGAGGAATGTTCTTCACAATGAGGGTGGTGAGACACCCTGGACTGGCGCAGGTTGTCCAGAGAAGCTGTGGTTGCCCCATCCCTGGCAATGTTCAAGACAGGTTGGATGGGGCTTTGAGCAACCTGGTCTAGTGAAGGATATCCCTTCCCATGGAAGGGGTTTGTAACTGAATGAGCTTTAAGGTCCCTTCCAACCCAAACCACTTTACAATTCTATGCTTTCAGAAAAGTGTGTCCCCTGCAAATACTTCTCCATAGTCCAATCTAGTATGTGCCAGCTTGTCCCAGGCAAAAAAGACACCCCAGAGCAAAGAGACTACACAGGATTTGGGTAAATGTCATGCAACTCACAGGTCTTTCCTCAAAGATACGTTCCAATCTCAGTGTTAGGGTCCCATGTGCACACTTTCTGCTGTATTGCAATTGTATTCCTGCCTTATCTCTATGCATGCTGTCTTTTTTGCAAACCCATAACAGGCAGCAGAAAGTGTGTATCACAAGTGTCTCCTGTGCAGTAACAGCTCTCCTCCTTTGTGAGCTTTACCCTGAAAAGCCAAAGCTACCTGACCCTGGCATCTGCATTTGAATCACTCTCCTGCTCCTCCTCTAAATCCCCACCTGAGGTCAAGCTTTGAAAGAAAGGTCAGTTCCATTTGAAGGCCGTTCAGAGAGACTGAATCCCTCAGTGATGAGTCATGTGAAAACAGAACTGATGCAAATGTTAATTTGACAACCTGAAAGTCTGGAGAGAGTTCCAGTCAGAGCCCAGGCTTTGTTGCTAAGGCAGCTGTGCTTCTGCTGGCCTGGAGGAGACTTTGCAGCAGATAGACACGGGGTGGAAGAGATGTTCCTATGCCAGAATTATCTTTTCTTTCCAGAGCCTGACTCATGGCAGGTATCTCACAGGAAGGGAATCTCTGCAAAGAGCCTGTATCATCACCATGTCATCACCTGGCAGCACTCCTGATTAGTGGTCCTGACTCTGGGCTGATGAATCTTTTGTTATCAGCATCAAAGGTGCTGGACACAGTGCTGCTGGCTGACTTGCAGAGCCGCTGAACACTTCCAGCTCTCCTAATAAATCATTAACTACTCTAGAGCAATCACTGAAGTGTACAAGGAAATAAGCAATTACCTCCTACCCTAGAGGAGCAGATCCTGTTGAAAATGAGAAAGTGTCTGGGGATAACAACATAACTACAATAATTAAATGCTCTTTTATGTTTGTTAAATTCAGGATTATATTCGCAATTCCATCACCTCCTCCCAAATTAGGGGGTAATTAACTTTGAGGCATCATTACTGGCATTGACCGACCTTTGCATCATTTGCATTGCACCTGCTTTGCAAGGACATGAATGACTAGAGCAAGTGTAAGGGCAAGGAGAAATAGGATCTGTATTTGCCACATACAAAAGGCTTAAGGTTATGCAGACAAGCTCACACAAGTGTGGAAATGCCAGAATTAAGATGGCTTCTGTGGTGCTTGCAGCACAACATCAAATGAATGCTGAGTCCTGTACAAACTTCAAAGAGAAATCTAGCTAAAGATAGGTTTCTTAAGAAAAATACAGCCATGCCAAAGCACTACATCAATTGACATTTGAAATGCCCTTTATTTTCAGATTTTGATTTACTGCAGAAATGGAATGACTTGCTTTGTCAGAAGCAGAGTCCACTCAGAAAGTCTGATTCTTTGTCTTTGGAAGTGACTGCTGAACTTTGGGAGTTTTTTTTGCCCTTTGTCCAAAGAACAGCTCTGGCCTGCTACATTTTGAATAGCATTTTCTATTCCTTTTCATTTTTTTAATTGTCTCCTAGCTCAGGAAGGAGTCAGAAAATATTTTCAAATGAGATTTATTGTGTTACTTGTGTATTATTAAAGGAAACATGGCCCTAACTTCCTTAAAGATGGTAAAAGCAGATCTTCTATAGATATGAAAGTTTGTCTTTATACATATAAATAAATTCAGAGGGCTTCATAAAAGCAGTATTAAGCTTCTCAAGCACATAAAAGCACCTCCTCATTTTCTATCTTTTATGACTGATCTGGACTATATCTTGTTATTATTTTATTTGAGAGCTGATGAAGTGGTGGAAGTTAAATGCAAGCAGTTCTGAACTTTGGCCCAGGAAGTGAAAAATACTCCTGGAGTCTCTCCTACCTGTTTTCCTTGTTCAAGCTGATTTAATTGCTCTGGAGCAGGCTACACTTGCAGTATTTTCTGGCTGGAGTAGAAATCCTGGGATCACTATGTAGGAGACTGAACTTGACATACACTTTCAAGCCAAGAAATGTTCAAGATAAATAATTTGGACAAAGCTGGAAGGATGTACTAAGATAGAACTGAAATCTTTGATAATCAACCAAGAGTAAAGGAAGTGTAAAATACCAAGGGACGAGTCATGCTCTTTTATTCAGCATCATCTCTGCAAATAGCACCAGTAACATTCCTGCAGGGCAGGCATGCTGGAGACAACTAAAATTCAAAGTGTTTAATTTGCTTAGGCAGGAAAACAAGAAGGAACAAGGTTTCTCAGCATAAACAGAGATTTCATGTCTGTCAGGCTGATTTTGTCCCAGAGAAAAAACAAAACCAGAAACAAAACAAGAGACAAACAGTGAGACAAACAGAACTTATAGGATAAAATATCAGAACCAGAGATGTAAAATTTTCCAGGCTGAACTGGTCTATTGATTTGCTTTCAACAACATGTAGTTCATTTACCACATTGCCAGCTACTACAGATTTATTGTACACTGAAAAATAACTTCGTGTTTGACTTGGTGCTTCCAGTACCAGTGACAAGACAGAGCAGAGTTTGGCTTTTGTTACAAGGTCTCATCCCAGATAAAGCTCAGCTGCTGTGGCTGAAGTGGAAGTATAAGTCCAGCTTTTCTGAAACCTAAATTGTCATCAAGCAGGGAACAAAGAACTAAAAACTAGTTAGAAAAGAAAAAAATGGCATGCATGCTGTCTCTCAGTAATGAAATCTTGGTTCTTCAGGATCCTTTTCAGTGAGGTTTGGAGGAGTGAGATGGGGAGGCTGGTTGTTGGCAGTGCGGTTGGAAGCATCAGCCCTGGGAAGAGCATCAGGGGGATGCGTTACTGATAGGTGCAGTATGCATCACCACAGATTTGTCTGGCAGTGGGCATACCTTCTTCTCCCAGAAACTCCAATTTATTTACACAGACAAAGGCTTAGCTGACTTGTGCAGAACTGAAGAAGAGGATGAGGGAAAGGTCAATAACAGTGGGCAACATCTCCATCTTCACAACAGCCAACTTGGCCCATGAGTGGGGGGGGGCCATCAACTGCCCCCCACAGCCTAAGTCACGTAGCAGCATGCAAGCTATCTGGCATCTGGTGCTGTGGTCACTTATCTGTTTGTTATTGTCATTGCCACTTTCTTCTTTTTAACTGAAGGGGGGTTTTAGAATTGATTTTATTTTATTTGATCTTGCTGAGCCTTTGTAAGAGAAGGGAAATGTATGTGGGAGGAGCGAGGGGGAGGTTATGGCATGGCTGTTGTTAGAGATGGGGCTAATGTCCCAGAGATTTGTTAAATAATTCTTTTCAATTTAAGCCTCAGGAACTTCTAATCAAATTGCATCACCTGTGGTTCTGCTGCTTTCTTCCAGGCCAGAGAGGGAAGAGAGAGGGAAGAAAAAAGCCTGACAGAAAACCCCGACCTTTGGTACAAGCAGCTGTGAATGGAGGCTTTCCAAGCTTGAGTGAGCCCAGTGAAGTTGAAGGCAAGCGTGCTCTCTCTAATAGCCCTTTCTCAATGAGAGCTGAGGGGAAGGATGCTGTAGCCAAGGTGCTGTTTAAAGAAGCCTAGGCAGCTGGCGAGGTTTTCACAGGTACCAAGTCAGCCAAATACACCAGAGGGGATGTGGAGCAGCAGCTTTGCCTTTCTCAGTGGCAAAGCAGCTAGCACAAGATCCCCCAAAGACCTCACCCCAAAGTCAAACATCATCTTTTGCATCTCCATCCATTAGCTCATGAGTAAAATAAGCCTGCGGGTGAAAGGAAGAGAATACGCCTTGATGCTGCTGACACTGGTGCAGTGATAGGGCAATAATAGCCCATCTTAGAGCAACAAGGGCTACAGAATATATGTATTTAATAGTTACTGCTCTTTTAAAGGGGAAATCAAAGTTTTCAACCAAAACATTGACCATTTAAAGATTTTCTTCTTTACATGGGTTAAAACTGGGATCTGTGTCTCAGAAGTTGCATCTGCCTTGCTGCAATGTTTTGTAAATACTTGGGGCCTCAGGCTTGGAAAGCAAAGCATGGAAAGCATTGCTCAGAGAAGGCTGCTAATGACCTGGAAGGTAACCAATGTTTATCCTCACTGGATTGGCAGTAAATCTGAAAGGAATAACTGCATCATGATTTAGTACAAATTCTTCAGATCTACAGCTCCACAAGCTGGGTTAGATTCCTACTGTGCAGACTATACTGTGCACACACCTTTTTTAACTCTTAGTCATCCATGCAGAGCTCTGCTCAGGTGAGAAGGGGCAAGAGAGACATGGAGTGGTCCCAGCAGCAGATGCTGCTGCACAGCAGCCTTTGTCTCTTCTGCTCATGCCACTCAGCATACTTCTCGCTCTGTTAGAACTGCAAAGTGGCTCAGATGTAGCTGGGAGCAAAGAAGGCTGCAAGCAGTGTAAGCTAAACCATAAAAAGACATTCTTGTTTTGGGTTAAAATAAAAGGAAAGAGAAGTCTACAGACAGATTTAACTCTAGAGAACTCATATAGCTAAAAAATGTCCCTGAGCCAAAGCTTCAGAATCTGGTAAAACTGAACACAGTGAAGCTAATGAAGTGGGAAATGCAGAGGAAGAAAGAGGACAGATTTTCAGAGATGGCTACGCACTGGGGGAGGCAGGGGGCAAGGAAACCCAGTGAAGGGCTAAGAGCCTGCATGACAAAGCAAATTCAGTCCACATGATGTGTGCCTTTCAGGGCACAGGAAGGAAAACCAGCAAGAATTACAGAATACAGCCTTTTTCTCTGAGCTCAGCTTTTGTTGGCATCCATGGACTCAGAATCAGTCCGGGGCCAGTGCATGGGGAATTACTGGGGAGGGGCAGGAAGGGGGACACAGATTATGGGCATGAGAAAGGGCAGAAAGGGACAGCAAAAGAGACTCCCAGCTGCAGATGCCTGCTGTGAAACATCTGTAGAAGCTGAGCTGGAAATATCCATCCCATCCATGGAGATAAAATGGAGCTTACTCTTATTAATTAATTCTGGTGGGTCATCTGAGTTGCCCTGGGACCACACTGTCAAGAAAGTACTGTTCAGGTCACCATAACTAATGCTCTCTTGTAATGGGAGACAAAGGATGTTCGAAGTCAAGACTGGGGCACAGTGGTATATGTGCATGGATGAAGCTTGCACTGAAGCAGCCAAGGGCTCACGTTAGGTCCCATCCCTTCAGACTCATTTTGGGGGATGCTTTTTCTCTGATTAGACCAAAGACCAGGCCAGCCCTTAAAAACAACTCTATCCCATGCAGCTCCACAGACGGCTGTCTCATGCAATCAGATCAGCCAAAAGCCTGTATCCAAACTGCAGTGCATGGGCTTTTTAAGATGCCATGTGAGAGCAGGCACTTGCCTTCGGCAACCAATTGCAGGGTGAGGAACAGGGTGACTTTCATTTTAGCAAGGACAGGAACAAGAAGAGACCACAGTGATCATCTGATTTGCCTTTGTGCACGGTGAAGGAAGGTCATGAGAATGTGCCCAATGATTCCTGCAGCCATCCCAGCCTTTTTGGATGAAGTGATGGGCACCAGCTGCAACATTTATAATTATGTGCTCCCTCCTCAAGTGCGTGCTTACCCATAGCCCAAGGAAACAGGATCTGAAAGCAGATTTCAGAAAAATACTGTTATAATGATAATCACACTACGGCTATATTGCCTACATGGATGTGTCTGATGGGTGTGTATGATCATTAGATGATCTCCAATGGTCTCTCCCAACCTTAACTGTTCTGTGATTCTGCTATGCTGTGATTTGTGGGGATTGTGCATATGCTTATGCAATATTGACCCCATCATTTTCCTGCCATTGATATTTTTAAAGGAAATATTCAATTAATGTCCATGTAGTCTGGCTAAGAGCGAGCCTGTATTATTCAAGTGATAAAGAGAAGATGAGGCTTCAGAAGCTTCACATGTGTTATAGAACTAACTGCTGAAGTTTGCACTAGGATATCAATCTTCCCAGAAATCTGGCTTACTTGGATTAAACGGTGCAATGTTCAGCCTTATTCTTTATTTTGCTGACATCTCATGGACCCTGCAGCCTTGAGCAAGGCACTGGCAAGCTGCATGGACTGAAGAGATTTGGTGCCTTAATGTGGGACCAAGAGAGCTGATGGGCCGAAAGCTCCCTAGGCTGGCTTTAAAGGAGTAGGGAAATAAGCATCATGTCTTCAATTCTGTCCTTTGCCAAGAGCTAAAGGTCTTCCAGCAGGTCTTCCCACATACTCAGGCTTTGCAAACTATAATTAAGGACCTGCTGAATAGCAACTTTAAATAACCACGTTTTCAATGAACCTCTCTGAAGGTGAAATTAGTGGTAATTGTGTAGATTTAACTATTTATAAAAATATCATGCCCTCTGCATAAGGAAGCCCGAGATCAGACATCTTTCAAGTGTTTGGAGCAACATTATCAGAGGATCTACAGGCTGGATTGTCGTAAGCACCATTTATTCTGATGCCTGTAGAGAGCCTCTATAAAAGACGCAGCCCTAGTCTTACTTGCTGAAGTTCCCCAAAAATAATCTGCTTACAAATATCCCCTGAAGTCAAATATGCCATCCACACATAGCCTTCAATTTGAAACTAAATTTACTTTCCTTTCTCGTATGTCAAACTATTTGAATTACTGAAACAATCATGGAGCTGGATGATTATTGCAGCACATATGCTCATATTTTAGTAGTAGTTAAGCTGGTTTCATTAAGCAAGCCACTCTTTCTGAAGCAAAGACCCTAGTTTAATGAAACCAAATGCTTTATTTCCAAAAAAATGAGGCTGTGCAAATATGATCACTATAATCCTTTTCTAGAAGAAGTAAGACAAAGATCAACCCAGAAATTCATTAAATGTCTTGTGTGTCAAGATGACCTTTCAGGTTTTCTAGTCATCTACATTTTCAAATTTTTAGGCCTCTTTTTACAAACTCTGATAATATTTGTTGCTTAGCAAATGGAGAATATTCTGACCATTTTATGTCTGCATATATCATTGTTCATCAAGATAACAGTTAAGGGCTGCAGAAGGTGCACTGGAAATGCAAGTATTGTGAGCTCTTCTTCCACAAAGGAGTAAGACTTCTTTCAAACAAGGCATCAGGGATTGCATCCACCATCTAAACCTCTCAAAAACACATGTACTGCATCTTCTCACCCTTTCACTCAAAGAGTGAGAATTTTTCTAACCAGAGAATCAACTTGCCCCAGATCTGGCATCATTCCTGAGGCTGGTCCTGCATGGAGTCTGATCCCATTTCATCTTTCCCCCAAAGCTAAACCATTTTGAAAACTAGTTGTGTTTTGCTGAGAAGAACTGTGCATGAATCTCTATTACATTCTGGTGGCTTCCATGAGAGTTATTTATTGTGAAATTGGGTATTTTAGGCATCTAGATTCTAGGTTAAATATAGAAGTCCAAGTTAAGGCAGCAAAACAACGACAGGATTTGTGGAAACAAGGCTGTCACACAGGGCGAACATCCACCAGGATGGAGAAAGCCACCATGCTTTTGCCTGCTTTGTCTGGGTGAAAGCTCTGAAACCAGATGATACTAGTGACCGAAATGCTGGCTTACAGTATGGTATTTCTTGCAACGTGGGACACCCAGCCCAAAGTAGGAGTTGCTGCTGGATCTCATGCCTGTTGGAGACCATAGAAGTCCAGCTTTTCAGGGGAAATCAACTCAACCTCATAGTAGGTCCCATCCCTGTGTTTCTGTGGGTAAGAAAATTGGATTTTGCCCACACAGCTGAGAAGTCATGAGACAGTTCATTAAGCATGACCCAGTGTTTCTGGGATCCTCAATAACCTCAGCTCAGTATTCCCATGTGCCTTCTCAGTCCAATGCTTGGCCACCAGAGAAAGAGAAATTATTATTACTTGTTTATTGAGGATGGAAAATGGCATGGGTTTGCTGTGCCCATGATCACACAGAAAGGCTGGGGCAGAGCAGGAAACTTGTTCAATCTACCACTGTTATCTACTCCGTTTGTGTTTTTCCTTTGCTGTCAGAAACAAAGGGTCTGACTGACAGCACCAAGGGGTGAAATCTTGTCTTCCCCTACAAAACAGGTACATCCTTCTTATGAAAGGACCACCTGCTAAGTCCTTAGCCTGGTTATTAATGCTATGGTTATTAATAATCACTTCCCGTGATTTTCATAGCCTTTTGATGCGGACACTTGACCTCATGTAATCGTGTTCAGATTCCCTACTCATGTTACACAGGATATCCAGCAGCCATGGCACTGGGGACAGGCTAAATCTCTCCTCCTCACCGCTCAGCCCTGGAGCCCATGTGCCGGTATCCCCACTTTCATCTCAACAGGCATCCACCATGCTGTTTTTCTCATCGCTGCTCTGGCAGCACTTCATTATCCATATTCAGATTTAAACACCAGCTTGCACCTGTTAGTTTAGCTGTTGATTGGGAAGAACTGAAGCGGAAAGTGACCCCATGTGTCCAGCTAAGCAATCCCTCTCTGCTAATGGAAAAGAGCTGGCTGCACTGCAGCCACCAGTGTGTTCCTCCAGGCTATTTGTATCTCCAGTGTTTCTGCCTTATTGACTGCCTTCTTGGAAAATAATTCTGTTGCTTAATTGATTGTAATATTTCTTTCTTTCTTTTTCTTTCTTTCTCTTTCTTTCTTTCTTTCTTTCTTTCTTTCTTTCTTTCTTTCTTTCTTTCTTTCTTTCTTTCT
>WYDI02028241.1:30756-42992 GCA_009867235.2 Psittacus erithacus | reverse complement strand
GTTTGTGTTATACCTCAGTTACTGGACTGCTCTTATCTCAGCCCATGGGAGTTACATTCTTTTCATTCTCCTCCCCATCCCTCTGGGAGCAGAGGGAGGAAGAGGCGCAGGGGAGTGAGGGAGCAGCTGAGTGGTTCAGAGTTACCGGCGGGGCTTAAACCACGACACATGCGCAGAGAACTGATGCGTTACTGGGGCCTATTATTTCTGTCATTGACATTCCAGTGGTAGGCTTCAGGGCAATTAAATGACTCAATATAAGATGGGGCTTGTTTTGTACCTTCCTACTTTTTGGCTGAAAGTTTTTAAAGGAGAACGTGCAGGTGAGTGGTGGTACTTGGTGTTGGCAGCTGTATTTAAAGAGTTGTTAGAGAGGCCCCAATAGAACATGGCTACAGACTGGCAGGAGTTCCAGTTTTGATGGCATGTTGGGGTGATGGTAGGCTAATCCTAATTTTAAAACAGCAGATGTAGGGTCTTCAGCTGGAGCTCATTGACAGAGACCTTTCCCTTGCTAAATTGACTTGAAACATCAGCTAAAGGTACTAATTATGGCAATAACTCAAAGTAGAGGATTCAGGGTATCGGGAGGGACATGCACCTGGGCTGTGCACAGCCAGGTGAGGGCTTAGATAAAAGTACAGAGGAGACTTTATGAAAGAAGACAGAAAAAGAGAGTTAATGCAGTTTTCAGGAAGAATACTGGCTTTGGCTTTCCAAATGCTGATTGTGTTTTGTGTAGAATCCCAAAAGGATTTTGTTGGATAGAAAGTTCTGCAACAGAAGTGCTTCACATAAGGCCTTCCACTAAGAGAATGAACTTGCCATGCTTTACACAGAAACCATTTTCAGGGACCTGGTGATGGATTTCGGGGGCTTGCTATTAGAGAGTCTTGTCAGCATAAGAACTTGGTCGAAATCCTGTGACAATGACAAAACCAGCTTGCTCTGCGGTGAGAGGGCTCTCCATTGTCAGCAGGCATGGCCATTGTTGGCAGGTTCACACTTGCATTCTGTGTATGGCTGCATAAATCGTTCTGTAAAGGCTGGAAATCTGGAATTCCAGGATCTGCAAGTAGTCTATCAGTATTATGAAGTGCTGCCTGGGAGAAGCACAATGCATCATGTAGTGGATCTGGAAAGATGTAATCATAGTAAATTCAGATAAATTAATGGAACTCCTCAGAACAGCTGCTTCATTTGGAACATTGTTCTGCCACAGAAAGATTCTGTGTTCAGCTGAGCTGTGGGATCCAGCCTATAAGCACAAGCCCTGTTCTGAGCCAGATAAATTTGTATTCAGCTTCAGAACAGTTTGTCCACTTGCACTGAGGAAAAGTTATTATAACTGTGTGGTTGGGGAAAGGGGGTAAAGAAGCAAGCCCTACTACATTAAAGTGCTTAGACTTGAGTGTCTGCATTCTCTGCTTGCTTTTACACAGCCAAAGGTGTGAAGCTGTTTAATTGATGTAATGATGACCTCTGTGCAAAGACTGCCTTTTGACAAGACATGGGCTTTTTAATAAATATATACATCTTTTCAAGCAGAGAAAATGCCAGGTGTTGGTACTTAGAAGCATTATAAAATAAGTGAGCAAAAATAGTGCACAGGCTTATGAAACGAATTTGGGTACAGAAATGCAGTTGAGTCTAACTAAAAAGTAGAGTCAAACTTGATCTTTTCCCTTGTGTTGCAATTTGAATTAGAAAATGGAATAGAAATAAATGGTAATATTTAATTCTTCTGGCAGACAGTCTGCCTTTTCACTCAAATTTACTTCTGCAACAGGCAGTCTGGCAAATCAATTTTTCAAAGCAAAGTAGTCTTTGAAAGGAAGTATTTGAGTGAGAAGTGCTGGGGGGGAGCAGAGGCACCCCCGGGTAGGTGTGATGAGGTGTCTATGTTGCTGTTCCCAGTTTCAGCCCAGGCACCCAACTCGGCCATCACGGCCCAGACTGGCGTCGGCGTGGCCTCCACCGTGCACCTCAATCCCATGCAGTTGATGACTGTAGATGCATCTCATGCCCGGCACATCCAGGGGATCCAGCCAGCACCCATCGGTGCACAGGGGATCCAGCCAGCACCAATCAGTGCTCAGGGCATTCAGCCAGCACCAATCGGGACGCAAGGACTCCACCCTGCTGCACCAATTGGTACACAGGGACTGCAGCCAGCACCAATCAGTGCTCAGCAGCCACAAGCTGACACCAAGACCTCAGGTAAGAGCAATCCAGCAAAGTCCATTCTTCGGACCTGGGTGGAGCAACTGAATTTATCCTGCAGATTTGGCTTGTTTGGGTTTTTTTCTTTCAGCCTGATGAATGATCCTGTTATGGTCTTTCTGGTCTGGTAGTGGACACCAAACACACTCATGCACATATTCTTCCAGCCAGTACTTTTTACCTATATCTGAACTTACAGGTTTTTTACGTGTATCAGCTGCAATGTGTGGGTAGCCCCTGAGCAGATTACTTCAGTAGAAAAAACTCATAGTGCCTGAGCTTATACAATTCTCTCTAGTAAAGTCTTGTAGGAAAAGTAATTTACAAGTAAATGACATTCTCCACACTGTTCCAGTTATGTATGAGATCAAGGTAGAAATTAGAATACAGCTAGGTACCTTCAGCAGTTGGTAACCTGATGTTAGACTGTGATAGAAACCATCTTTCATTAAAAACGACTAGTCTGATGAAACACCAAAAACTTATTGAAGACTTGGAAGGTGGCAGCCCAGAGAATATGCTGTTTCAAAGCTGCAGACATACTGTGTGGTGACTTCCTGACTGTCTAAATGCTCTGCATCAGTTAGTTGGCCAAACCAGCTTTGGCAGAAGATCAGAATGTAAGCACAACTGATAGTGGCATGTATTGACACAGAGTCTACCAGGACTGTTATTTTACTGACCCAGTTGTTTTGGTGATCTCTTTTGCAATTTCTGCATTTTCCATTTTTTCTGGAAAAGATTATTTCCCTAGCAGCAGTTGTTAGGCAGGAGGTAGTTCCCATCTTCCCTGCATAAGGTTCAGTGATCAGATTGCTTGTAGCAAAGGCGTTGCTTACAAAATGGTCTGAAAGCATCTCAGGTAAAGACCAAGGGAGTCGAGGGAGCATGGACTGGACAACATGGGCTCTGCAAACACCTGCTTTGTCATCAATTTTCCTTAAGTAACTGCTGCTTCTTCCTCTCTGTATCTGTTCTTCTCTGTGCTGTGTCAATGTCCATCCTCCCCAGCAGTAGTCTTGGCAGACGGAGCCACCATTGTAGCCAATCCTATTAGCAACACATTCAACACTGCTTCTGCAGCAACTACGGTTGTGCAAACCCATAGCCAGAGTGCCAGTGCCAGTGCACCAGCCCAGGGCTCTTCCCCGCGCCCAAGCATCCTCCGGAAGAAACCAACAACAGATGGGTGAGTAGAATTGAAGGTGATGGGAATGACACTTCTGTGCAGTCTAGCCTGGCTAAATGGAACCATTTTAGTGGAGGTAGAAAGTTTCTAGTAAGTTATTCAGTCAGCAGTGGTTTTGAGTAACCTGCTGATCTGTGAAACACAGTTCTTTTCCTCCCCCAGGGTAGGATATAGTTTTCTCTTATTGTCAGTAATAAAATGAAAGGAAGGAGAGTTTGTCTCCTAGCTCTTGACAGTGACCTTTTGAGGGAAAGTGGATTTGAGGCTTTCTTGCTTAATGTAATGAAGAGTTTATTATCTACTAAAATGCGCATCCCATGCTTTGTCTTCAGTGCTTTTCTTAGAAGAATATGTGGATGAGTAGAAAGCACAGGATTAGTACCCTGCTGTGAAATCTGATTAGGAAAAAGGGAGGTAGTAACTTAAACTCTTCAAATATTTTATGTTGTCTGTCTAATTTTAAATGCCTGAATAAAGAGGCAAGAGACCGCTTTAGACTTAACAATGCATTTCCTCCCAGCTAACAACTGAGAGCGTTTGGAACGGTGTCCTGTGAGACTAAAATTGCATACTTTTTTATTTGAGTGGAAACCTTTTATTAAGGCAGAGAAGCTGCAAGCTGTAAAACTGAAACAGAAATTAAAGAGACAGAGGTAGATCACCAAAGAATGTTTCCATTTAGAGGTTGAATATTTTGGACAACAGTTTGACTTCCAGCCCCACAGGAGACTGAATGGTCTCTAAAATACTTTTCTCTCTTCAGCCCTGTGCTGCTTAACATCCGCATTGATGGTGTGAGGTCTTCAAGTCAGGCTTTGACACAGTCTAGTCCAACTAAAAGAAGCAGATGTCTGAGCACTGTTTAGTTCCAGATGATTTGCTCAGTCTTGAAATTGTAGTAGAGGACAGTGGCATAGCCAGACCTCCTTTTGTCCACTGTTGGAGCCTCGTAGTTTCAGTAAAACACTGGCTGGTGGGATGAAAGTAAAGCTGGCATTCTACGAGAAGAATGGTTGATCCCTTTGCTCTCAGTGGTATTTCTTTTTGCATCAGGGAGGTGGGAATCTTAGATGCGTCTCTCTCTTACAGGCTGGCAGTCCGGAAAAGCTTAATTCCACCTCAGCCACCTGAAGTAGCTAGCACACGTGTAGAGAATACCATGCGAAGCACATCTGGATCACCAAGGCCTGCTGGGTAAGGCTTAAAGATAAACAACCAACTGCATCAGAATATTTTCCTTGTACTTGTTTGATTTGTATTTGGCTATTGGAGTGTTTTAGTTTGAATTTGTCAGTGTGATGACTTCAAACAGACTAGACTAGTTCTGCTGTTGTGAAGCTGAGGCAGTAGCCTTTTAAAAGATGTAGTTATAAGCTTTCTTAGAAACAACCCCTCTGCTGTTGTAAAGGAAAGACCTCGAAACTTTTTTTCTATAGTACTTGGAAATGAATGCTGAAGAATCATAGAATAGTTTGGGTTGGAAAGGACTTTAAGATCATCCAGTTCCAATCCCTACCCCTGTCATGGGCAGGTAAAATAAAGGTAAATGGAGCTTCTACCCTGCTTTAGTTGAGTTCAGGGGCTTTACAAGTTATTGTTTGTAATTGTGAACTATAGTGGGAGCTCCTGCAGACAAGAGATGGGAGGCAGTAAAATTTGGGGTAAAAATTCCTTTTGTCTGCATTGTGAAACTGTCTCGATCCTTCTGTAAGTATTTTGGTGTTAGCTGGAATTAGTCATGAGATTTGCTTGTTAGGGTGAGTGAAAGAAAACAGCATTTATGGTAAACACGCAGTGTTAGAAAGGGAGTGGAGGAGGAAATGTAACTGAGATGACACCTTCTCTGGTTGGTAAACACACTACTGAGCCAGGTGTTACTCGCAGGTGCAGGAAAAACAAGATAGTCTGAATCCAACTTGGCTCATTCACTTTGTGCTAGGTGGTCACGGCTGAGGAGCAGCTAACTTCAGTTTGTTTTGTCTCTTTTACATTACAGTGCCAAGCCAAAACCTGAAATTCATGTGTCCATGGCCACTCCAGTCACTGTGTCTATGGAGGCAGTGCCTAACCAAGGCAGTGAGCAGCCCACTATTGCAGTCCCCCCCACCTCCCAGCAGCCCCCCTCTGCCATTCCAACCATCATTGCAGCAGCCAGTCCCACCTCGCAGCCTGCAGCAGCACTCTCCACCATTCCAGGAGCTGTCCCAGCCGCTCCACCAACTTCCACCACAATTGTGGCAGCACCCGCTCCTCCATCAACCATGAGTGGTGCCCTGTCAGCGGTGCTGGGTCCTGCAGTGCCAGAGATAAAAATCAAAGAGGAAGTAGAGCCTATGGATATCATGCGGCCAGTATCTGGTAGGTGGTTGTTAAGCATCAGGTTGCCTCTTTTGTTGTTTAGACAGTGGAGAAATTAGGAGGATTTCAACATATCCACCCTGAAAATGGAATTACATCTCTTTTGTGGTAGCACAGAACACCAGTCTAAGGGCTCCCATATGCCTTGTTACTCATAAAGTTCTTATTTGCCTTTTCCCTTATCTCCCGTGAAATCACTTGTTACTGTGATTGCTTTTTTCATGTTCAAATGATCCAACTCCAGAGAGTCTGTTAGAATTCCATCCTTAAAACGCACATGCTCAGCACCACTAATGATATATTGTGGATCAGTTCAGTTATTTTCAGCTTTCTCACAAATCCTGCTGTTCAGGTCCAAGGGCCTGTCTTCTATATGAAGAATTAGTTACCAGAGTTAGGATTTCATGGTGCCCTCCTGTGATTCATGGATATTTGTCTCTAGAACTCTTTAAAGTATTTATTACGCTGCCTCTCTTATCCAGCTTGGCCATAGTTGCTATCAGATGGCATGATCAGTAAAATTCAGATCCTTGTGGATCTCAGGTCAGACTCTGTACAGTGGTAAGACGATCTGAATGCATCCCATGTTCGTGAGTATCAGAGTTCTGTTTTAGTTGCTGGTTTTATCTCTCCACTTGAAGCTGTACTGTGTGATGGAAGAAGCTGCTTATTACAGACTCCTCTGGAGCACAGGCAGAGAGCATTGAACTCTTTAGGGTTCTTTTATCTCTTACTGGCAATTGTCAAGAGTTTCCATCCCAGAAATGTTTTGCTGCAGTCTTAGTCACAGCTGATTGAGCTTTTCCTTTACAGTGTCAAAGAGTATTCCCTTAAGCTATGTGCCACGCTACTGTCCAACTTCAGAGGTGTGTCGGTGCAGTAATGTACTGCTCTGGTGCTGTTGACTTGGCAGTAAAAATAGGCTTTTGCAAGGAGAGTACTGCAGTCCCTTCTGATTGCATATGACATTACTGCGAGAGGAAAAGGACTCATTTGCTATTGACTGTGATCCATGCTGGTGTACATACAAACATAGCTTTGCTTTTTTTTTTTTTCTACAGTAACACAAGACAGATGTTAGCATGGATTCCTTTTCGTAGCATTAAACTGTCATAAGCTTCAAAAATGAAGGAACTGAGGGACAGTTGTCTCTGCTCTGATTCTTTTATTCTTTTGCATATGAGACACTGAAGATCTTAGCCTACAGATTTGTCCTAGCAATTACAGCTGGCTTAATATCTGGCCTTCTAGACACATGAAGTTGAAGCACTCATACCCTTTGTGGTCCTCCCAGTGTGCTGCAACACGAGCTACTGTTGTAGTGTTCAAACAATGTTAGTGTGTTACCTTTCTGCTGCTGATGGTTTGGGTTCTTTTCCTCTTTCCTTCCTCTTAGCAGTCCCTCCTTTGACTACCAGTACTGTGTCTCCGTCTTTGGCATTGCTGGCCAACAACCTTTCAATGCCTCCAAGTGATTTGCCACCCGGTGCCTCCCCGAGGAAGAAACCCCGTAAGCAGCAGCATGTCATCTCCACAGAAGAAGGGGACATGATGGAAACAAACAGCACTGACGATGAGAAATCCACTGCCAAAAATTTGCTGGTGAAGGCAGAAAAGAGAAAGTCACCTCCCAAGGAGTATATAGGTAACATTATTTCCAGTGTCTTTTTTTTCCTCTTCAAGTGTCTGTGTTTTCTCTTCATTTGTTTCTCAGAGAAGGTGCTTCATCTTTCTCATGCTTCCTAAATACAAATACTGCAGAAGCCAAGTACCTGTTCCTCAGCACTTTCTATTTAGTAATGTTCAGGGAAAATTCCCTCTGTCAAGCATCATTTTATATGAGGTAGCGCTTACTGATCTTCTGCTGGAGTTCCTGTGTCATGCTGGTCTCCTACTCTTGCCTACTTGATAATAATGCAACTCCCTCTGGATCCTTTTCTAGATGAGGAAGGCGTGAGATATGTCCCTGTGCGTCCAAGGCCGCCTATCACACTGCTCCGTCATTATCGTAATCCTTGGAAAGCTGCCTACCACCACTTCCAGAGATACAGCGATGTGCGGGTAAAAGGTCAGTCTGCTGCTTGTAGTTGGACTGTTTCATTCCCCCAGGATGAACCTCTTCAGCGTACCTGTTAAGGGTGTCTCGGGAACATTCTTAGCTAGCTGGCGTTGATAAGCAATCCCACAAAAAGGTGTTGATTGCACTTTGGAAAATAAAGCTTGCTCAAGTGAGCTAATGACTTCTGCTACCTAGATGTTGCCTCCCTCTCTTTTGTGCTTATGATAAAGGAGGAAAGAAGGGAAGGACACTACACAGAATTGGCTAAAAACTTGTGTAAAATTAAGAATCGTGTGGTTATTGAGAAATCTGTTTTACTTCCAGTGACAGAAACTTACTAAGGAAGTAAACCTTGAAGAAGTGACATGCTACGGTGATACGCTACAGTTTAGTTCTCAGATTTTCTTTTTACCTAACAACCTTGCCAGTTTAATCAAAAACATTCTAGATTTAGTATTTAGGATATAATTTTCTGGAAATACAGATAACTTGTTAGTAAGCAAGAGCAGCGATCAGATATGTGGCAGATGGGTAGCTGTTTTTCTGTCAGAAGCAAACCATTTCTCATTCTCATTTATTAGGATGTATGGAGAGCAGAATTTAAGCTAATGTTTTTGTTTGGGAAGAGAGGCCTGGCCAAGTCCTGAAGTCTGAATAACATATGTTTTTATTTTTTGGTGACAGAAGAGAAGAAGGCTATGCTGCAGGAGATTGCCAATCAGAAGGGTGTATCCTGTCGTGCACAAGGGTGGAAGGTCCATCTCTGTGCGGCACAGCTACTGCAGCTGGTAGGTGAATGTGGCTTGCAGCTTCCTATGACATGGGGGGGACACAGAGTTGTGTAAGACAGGAGGATATATTTTCAAACTGGTCATCTGACATTGGGAATACCATAAAGGAGCTGTTGTGTAGAGCCCAAAGGGAGTGGGACGTGCTTTCCCCTTTCTCAGGAATGTGGCTTAAGTGGCTTGGAAACTTAGAGTGTTGATTTTGATCCAGACATAAGAGCTGATGTATTTTGTACAGATGATCAAAATTGGCAACTCCCTCCTGCTGATGCACAGGTCTGAAGAAGCGTCTGTTTGGGATGGTGCGGCTGATCTGAGGAGGCAGCACTGATCCACATTCCTGGATGCTTCTGTTTCAGGTTGGGGGTGAGGTAGGTGCTCTGCATTCTAGCACCAAACTCCCCAAAACCTCTGCATTCCTGGAATAGTATTGTGAGAAATAGGGGAAACCGTTCTGGTTAGGATCCATGTTTGTTCAGAAGTGGAGCAATCGTGTAAATAGGATGTTAGTAAGAATGATAGTGCCACACTCCACGTCAGAGGCTCCATCTTCTGAATTACTAACAAGAGCAGCTGAGAAGGGGAATGGATTATCATCTTCTCTGTGTAGCTTTCTTAATGCGGGCGAATGGGCTAGCGGTGAACCTTCTCAAGAGGTGCTCATGTCTTTTAGACAAACCTGGAGCATGATGTATACGAGAGACTGACTGCCCTGCAGGAGGGACTTATTCCTAAGAAAAAAGCAGCGACAGATGATGACTTGCATCGAATCAATGAACTGATACAGGTGGGTTCCTGTGGCCTCTCAACCTGCTTCACCTTTAATTACAAAATACCCTGCTGCAGTTAGTAAGAGCTAAAGCTGGCTTAAAGGAATCCACATAGGTACAATTCATGTGTTTTCAGTGTCATCCATTGCAAGTGGTATTAGGGAAAGGTACAGTGAAAGCTTTAGGCTAGACAGTCTGCTGTTAATGATGACAGTGTTTCATTTCAGGGGAATATGCAGAGGTGTAAACTCGTCATGGATCAAATCAATGAGGCTCGAGACTCCATGCTAAAGGTCTTGGATCACAAAGATCGTGTTTTGAAGCTTTTAAACAAGAATGGAACTGTCAAGAAAGTGTCCAAATTAAAGCGAAAGGAGAAGGTCTAAAGCCCGAATAATGACTCTGGAAACAGAGAACGTGTACAGAATGGAGTTGAACCTTTTTGTAGTTTGGGTTTATTTTTAAGCAGAGCATCTGAATAAAAAGGATGAGTTTAGGGAACAGATGGCAAGAGATGGACATGTGAAGCCTGGTGACCTGAAGGGATTGCCACTGATCTGTCATAATGAACAAAGATTTCTCTCAGGCTCATCCCTTTTTAAAGTCTTTCCAGTCCCATTTGTTTAACCTTCCTGATGTGTCAGTGCCTACTAATTGGAACTAGCAATGCAATGTGCGGTGGACAGTGCTCTCCTTCTGTTTGCAGCTTAGGAGTAAAAGCACACAAGGTGTGTTGACGCCTGTAATGCAGGCGGTTCTGCAGGGGACATGCAGGTATCAACCCAGACAGCAGCCGTGCTTCAAAGCGTTGAAAATGACACCACTCTCAGTCACCCCATTCCGTTCTTGTTCTGATTTTCCAGTGTCTGAAGTAGCCTTCTTAAACCAGTGCCACTGCACTAGGAGACCTGCCCCATTCAGGATCTCCAATGGCTCAGAAGTCCTAGCTGTCAAGTTAAAAAAAAAAAAGAGGAGAAAAAAAAACAAAGGGGGGAGGGAGAGGGTATCATTTCAAAGTGATTTTGTAGTGTCTGTGTGTGTGTGTGTGTGTGTGTGTGTCTATGTTGGTGCGCTGGGATACTTGTTTTGAAGTACCTCTTGCCACAGAGGTCTTCCTGTAGCCGGTGTAATGTTAATTGTATGTACCACATACATCCTGCAAACATGAATAAAGGACTTGGAGGTTTTTGTATGTGAGTGGTTTCTATACCTCTCTACTAGTGAGACTGTTCAACCTGTAAACTCAAAACTAAAGTAAATCCTTGAAAGAAGCTTTCTGGGGAGAAGAAACAAAATGTTGCATGGTAGTCAGCCTCTTGTGCTCTGGAGGCAAGGGTAACTTAATTCACCTTTCAGGTCCTGAAGATGCAGTACAGACTGCCCCCATGCACTTGTGCATTTAACCTTATTTTTTTTTTTAGAAAGGCTGCCAAATCCATTCATTTTTAGTCTCCAGGGTGGGAAGCTTCAGTTCATTAACTATATCTGTTTTAAGAACACTTAATCTTTTCCCCCTTCATCCAGTTATAGGGCCATTATCTTGACTTTATTCAGCACTGACTTATTTCATAGTATAGAATAGACAAAAAAAGGTATTCCTTATTTCTAATTATCTTTTTATAGGGAAGTAAGTAAAATGTCCATTTTCATGCTGTTCTTAAGTTGTTTTTCCATGTGTTAAAAACATATTTCAGATTTATCTGGATGGCAGTCTCATTCTCATGAGCTTGATTTTTACTTTTTAAATTAAAACTACTTTCATTGTAAGACACAATTCCAATACAATGCTGTTATAAGCTATGATAATTGCTTGCTCACTTCCTTGCCTAGAAGAAAGCAAACATCATTTACAAGCCCAGAAAGAGCTTGTACGTTCTTGTGTATGTTGAAATGCAAGCAACTCCAGCACAGCACAAACTGAAATGCGAGAGGTGAGATGTGGTAAGCACCAATTTAACTGATTCCCACCTTTTTACATTGTAGTTCTTGTGCATGTTCTGGTCCCAAAGCACAACTGGCTAAGTATTTGTTTGACCTTACTGTCGTAATAGTGACATGCCAACACCCCTGGGTTCAAAAAGCCTCTGCAGGGACTATAAAGTGCCTTTTGTAGGGTTGAGACCTGTTCTGCATTGTTGGCAAAGTGCTTTTGGATCAAGGCCAAGGCCTTAACCGTAAAAGGTGAGGTATTTTTGAGGGGGAGGGAACTACAGAAATTAACTCAGTCTTTTCTTCTAAGCTCTTCTTATCTGATTTTCTGGAACCTCAGTTTACATAAGCTGGTATTCATGGCTAGCACCTAGACCAAAATCATCGTGCTATTCCATAACCGTGAATGGTAATAATTTCAGTGTTGGCCTAATGCTGCACAAAAGCATATAGATTATGTCAGAGAGATTGAGATCCACTGACCTTCAGCTGGCTTTCTCCAACTGATGTTTTCTTGCCTCGTATTTATTCTTTATGCTCGGATCAGGTATGCAGAACTCCTATTTCACTCTCTTATCTGGTTTGTCTCTTGAGGCTGAATGGGTCGCATGCTTCTGTGTAGGAGCACAATCTGTTCTTCAGCCTTTTAAGTGTTTTCCTAGTGTTCTCAGAAGGAAATTGGGAAGTAATGTTGCTGTTTGCCGCAGGGTTTCTCTTCCGTACCCTGACACGACCTCATACAGCTGGAACACCTTCAGTTTTACACTGATCCTCGGCCCAAGGACTTTGAATGCTCAAAACAACCACCTCTGAGAGAAGTCCTTTGAGAAGGGAGCTTGGGCCACTATTCTTACATCCTAAAGTGGCGTGGGGATAATAGCTTTGCTGTGGTATTTTTGATAGGGTGGTGTACAGTGGGC